>VYZX01026563.1:129757-140839 GCA_013401335.1 Brachypteracias leptosomus
CAGACTCTCTACCTTTTTGCATTTGTTCATATGAGAATCCTACAAGGTTTCCAGCATGGAAACTACCTTTTCAACATTCTTGCCGTTCATTTATTTACTTGTGCCTAGTCTAATTCACAACTAATTCCTCTTGGGTCTACGAGGGGTGACCATTTAGAAACAACAAACAAAGTTTTGCTTAGCACATTTCGTGGCATCATACTCAATTGAAAGGATGATTTATTTCCAAAATGTAATATTTAACATTGATGATAATTCTTTCTTGAAAAGTTGTAAAAATAACACTTTAAAGTGTACAGAAAATGTGTACACTCCTATAAACTCAACTACTGCACCTCATTACACATTTTTGGCCCATGAGGCTTTTGGAAGGAATAAATCAGAGCTCCCTAACTTTCACAGGCCTGAATAAAATAAGCAAGCAACCTGACATTAATTCAAAAGAAACCCATCATACAGGTGAAAACTGTTAACATTTCCCAGGTTTCATTAGCATTGAATGACAACATCTTGCTCACAACTGAACCTGACCTTGCAGATCAGCAGATTGGTTGACAATGATGTTACAGCTATCAATGGTTTAGTTATCAACAGCCAGAGCAGATCATGCAGCTAGTAACAGAAAGAACCATTTTCTTCTTATCATGTATCCTCCTCTTAATCTAATCACATACAGAGCAGTTTACCTACTTATTTCAGATCAAAGTAGCTTTACTAAACAAAGCTAACACCTTACAAGGTAGCAGTTTCAGATAACTTTCTTAAATGAAGCAATATCTGGACTAGATGAACTACAGATTTAGGTTTTAAAGACGGGAGCATTACCAGGGCCAATGTCAAGTCAGTCTTTTGAAGAATTTATGCTGGCATGCAAACACACACACTCCACATGCTGCCACCAAACACATTTCCTTCAAAATGAAAAGAGAACAGAAAATAGAAATGATGAGCTACTTTTGATCTGTTGCCTTCTTTTTTGAACCTTGCAGGATTTTTACTGCAGTTGCAAAGAGCAGCCAATGGATAAGATATTTGTACAGATTTTTCATTAGCATGGATCTCCCAGACAGTAGTAAGTCCAGTCACCTGGCAATGAGTATCATTGAGATCCTCTCTTCTTCCTTTCTTGGGTGTCCAAGAAAGCTACCTAGCTACAGGTATTGATAATGAAGATGGAGAATGTATGGCTTTCTGATATTTTCTTGTATTTACATGTTGAACTCTCCTTTTTTGAGAATCTCATGTTTTGGGAGTCAAAACTACAATCCAGTTTGTGAAAACATCTTCCCATAATGCATGCTGAAGAGGGTGGGCTTCAGCCTAATCACACTGGGAAAACCACTATCTGGAAAAGTTGTGTTGCACTCACATGGCCTCTCAAAATCATACGAACTTTCAAAATACCTTGTTCTATGGTGTCTTGCCAGGGAAAGCCATCCCAGCCCTCTGCTGTAGGGAAAAGCAAGTACTCTTACCTCAGGTACCATCACAGGGCAGATCATTATAAATGGCTAATGGCTTAGCCACCAAACCTTGTCTCTTGCCCATGCATCCTATTACATTCTCTCAGCACTCTGGAAATAAATTTAACTGATTTATAACAATCAGTCACATCTTTCATCAAGGAAGAAAGTTGGGGATATAATTGGGTAAAAGATGATTATTTATATGGCCCTTTCTGATGCAGGAGCAAAGAATTGTTTTTACATCGTAACAACATCAAATCCTTTCAACACAAAACTAATCAAAATTTCTGCCAAGCCATAATTCTCACTTGGGCTTCTCTCTTAGTATTAAAGGTTTAAAAAAGGAAGAAGAAATAAATTACAAAAGTGTGTAGGCGTGTGTGGATACACAAAGGAACAGTCACCCAGTTTGTTCCCTATTCATAATAAATCTTTGCACAAAATGATAGGTCAGAATGATTTTCAGGTTAAAAACTGATCTTATGAAACTGGAAACCGCTAACTGTTAGCAAAATCACCCTTGGGTCAAAGTTTTGGTGGTATCTGTGTATTCATTTTTTTCCTCCTTCTAGTTTACTGTAAAATTGTCAACCAGCTTGATCATTTTATAATGACAAAAGGGCAGCTATAGCAGAGATGAAGAAACAAAACAAAGATAGCATGAAAAATAAATTGCACAAAAATTATTAACAGCTACTATTAGTATATAAGCTAACACTAAACTGAGGGAAAGCACTTGCAAAGATGAGGAGGGAGTTGGATAAACCTATCCAGGACAATGAGTGATTCACAGGGATTATAATACGACCAATAACATTTCAGGTCCACATGACCAATCTAAATCTGCTCCAATTTCACAGTGGTCAAAAGCTGGCATAATCTAATGTGATGAACAGTGGCTGTAGAAATTAATCTGAATATTTAAATCTAATTCCTTTCAGAGGGCAGAAGTTGGTATTGTAAGGATGCTGGCCAGGAAGCTCAGAAGACCAAGGGTTATTTGCCCAATCAAAACCTTTCCTACTCATTTTTGTGCTCATTAACTAGCTTAAGGGGAAGCCTGGTCAAATTACTGAACATTGCACAGCCACAGCTGCCTATTTATTTGTATACAGAAACTGTAGTAAACCCCACCATTGGGCAATAAGAATACAACTGAGAACACACAGAGAACATCTCTAATCAACTCAGAAACCACCATTTCTCTCCCCGAGAAGAGATTTTCTAAGTACGGTACTTTCTCATTCAACATTTGTTGACTTTCATTAAATCCAGACGAAACATTAAGTCTCTAAAAACAAAAAATATATTCCCTTTATTCCCCAAATGCTGGCTACATTTACTAGCAAATTAAGCCTTTGTGCCAGCACCAATCAATGCAGTCTGCAGCACTATGTGACAATAATAGCTCTGCAGCTCTTTCTTTAGCTGAAGGTCATGTCATGGCTCTCCACAAACCTCTGAATCTGACAGGCTCAGCAATCACAGGGTTAAAATCCAGTTCATATCCTGTTGATTGCATGGGAAACACATAATATCCAATTCTCTCTCTCATGATGAAGTCCATTTGGAGAGTTAGAAGGAAGCGCAATCTGTAAATATTTATACTGTTTGTCAAAACTACGATGCACACAGGACTTAAAATGTCTCCTACAAGCCAGTCTGCAGACTACAACAGTGCTACATTCACTTGCCATTGAAGAACAGCTCCTTCCCATCCCTTCTCCACCCAGCCAAAATCCACTGAAGAAACTGGGCAGAGAACCAGCCTTACTACCTAGCAAATATAGATCAGTAACGGTTCTGTCAGGCATGGGGAAGGCAGGTGTCTTCACCTTAAAATCACCTGCCCTGGCAATCGTACCCAGAACCTTTTAACAATGTCGAATTTATCCTATCTTAGTTAATACACAAAGTGTAGGCAGCCAGTTCAGTTTCATAATTGTACCTCCCTGCATAACAAAACTGAAATGAAAAGCAACCAGGTCTTTTACATCATACTTTAATACCCATCCTGCCTCAAATATGAAAGTGCCAAGGTAACAAAGACAGAAGTGAAGCATATACTTTGCATACAACAATCAGTTATGAAAACCTCAGCACATGGAAAGCTAGAAGCATGGCAAAAAACGTCACCTGTAGATATCAATTCGGGAAAATGATATATTGAAATTATAGAGGGGAATGCACACAAAAGCAGTTGTTAAGAAGGTATTGCCTAAGTGCTGCAAGATGCAGGACAACCACAGCCACTACTGTGGACTGCTGCTTCTAGGGAATTCCCCTTAGAGTACTGTGAGGCTACACAAACAGCAGCTAGGAAAAGCACAAAAGCAAATGCACCACCACATAAAAGTAAAGACCTTTCCAAATGGAAACTTGCAGCAAGGGTAGAAGAAAGCCTCAAATGTTCCTACAGGCTGTTGATTTACCACCTTCTCCCATTCCGACTGATTTTCTACTGAGAAACTAGTGTTAAAACTTGTTGCTGTAACTGATTTGCATTGGAAATATGCAGTAAAAAAAAATGAAGGCTTCTAGTACTTAATGGAATTAAATCCACCCCATATCATCCAGCACCTTTGCTTCTCAGATCTTTCATATCCCTATGATCCATTTTAAATTCAAAAGAAACCTTCAGGAAGATTTTATGGCATAAACATAGGAGCACTGTCTGTGTATCATAGGTTTCCAAGCTTCTCAGTAAGCTCATGTTCTTAGGTTGGCTGTTGCCCCTCATCTATTTGTAGGTGCCTTCTCCTGTAAAAGGAGAGCACTGTGCCAGGTCCATGCTCCACCAGAGTGGAAGCTGGTCAGAGCAGTGGACACCATCCCTGTGGCAGAAAGGAGAAGCCTACAGCCTTCATACAGTGAGCTCAGCACCTGGTGCCTACCAGACTCTACCTTCACTCAGATTTCTATGCCCTCTCCCCCCAGGTTTTCCATGTTCTCCTCCAAGAGCTGAAGCAGCAGCGGCACATGCAGGTACCGCTGTGCCCTAGCTGGAATGCAGCTGGCTTAACTCGCATCTTTTTGCCAGCTAGACAGAGAGCATTTGCATTTTCAAGCCATTACCCACAGTGACTTCACAAAAAGAACAAGTATTATCCAGCACTATTCAATAGCATTAATTATAACACAAATCCTGCTCTCAGGCACATTTGCCTCCTCCCAGGCATATATTGGTGTCTGACTCACAATTCACCACAAGTTCCCACTCTTTTTCACCACTGAGGGCCAAATAGTAATTTGACAGACACTGGGGATACCACCAGCAGGACAGTCTTTCAAGTCTGTTGGTATGTCAAGAGCTATTGATTTTATTAGCGCCTCTGGCAACTTAGAAAGGAAAATCTCTAGACTTCTGTAGCAGGAACGCATCTCCCAGCTCCCAGAGTGGCTGCTAACCTGGATGTCTTGCTGTGTTCCTGGAACCAGCTCTGTGGATGGAGGAAAACAAAGTGTCGCCAGGCACAGCTCCAGCACAAGTGGCTGCAGAGCTTTGTCTCCTCACTACAGGCAGGCTGATGAACAAGAGTCACTTGCAGAACCTACCAGCCTGTGTCCCATAAAATTTGGAAATTTGCCTTTGTCTCTCTTTGAAATTATTTTCTGAACACTGGGTAATACATAGTTCAAACTAACATGAAAATGCATAAAACCAAAATCCTGCTTGTGGGATTGGCCTTTCTTGTGGCAGTAGCTTGTTTGCTGCTTTTTGAGTTACAGCTGTACACAGTTATTAATGATCAAGCGCTGCAGACCTCTTAGCAGCCACCATAACCTATCCTATGGTTTTCATTTATTTTGCTCCCTCTTAGGCTTTTACGGCCTAGTTGTTACTATAACACAAGTAATCCACTCTGGGGACTTGCTGGAGGTTGCATAGCTCAATATGAGATGGTTTTGCACTGGAGTACCATATAAATAATGGGAAAATATCCAAACCTAAGCTGCAAACTTAAGGGGCATTATGACAATCTTACTCCTGTTTCACATTCATAAATAGACACATCACCATTGCCAGAGAGGGACAGCAATAAACATTTCAACTTACCTTACAACAGAACTAGAACTTAAAAATACATGTCTAAGTATGATCCAGAGTAGCAAGATGAGAAACCTTGGATGGAGGCAGGAGAATTAAAACCCCTCAAATCGTCAACTCACAAAAACTCATATGGAATGCAAGAACAGCCTTAAAACAAGCACAGTGATGCTATGTTTTAAATTTGCTGAAAAAAATGGGACCGCAGCTAGAAAAATCAGACAGATGGATTTTCTTCTCTGAAAAAACAAACTAGCCTACAGATAAATAATTTAAAAGATTATTTTCCCCAGCACCCTAAGGCATTCATTCTTCTCTTCATTAAACTCACAGTGATATCTGCGATTGTTTCACCAATGGTAGTTCTTGCTTCTTTGATCCTGTACTATAGATTGCCAGCAGATATTTTTACCAGATTTCATCCTTGCCTTTGGTAACAGAATGCGTTTCAACTTGTGCTTACATACAGAAGATATGCTGACGGTTTCCTACAAAAAAGCAATGGTTCTTCCTGTAGTGTCAGTGTAATCCATATTCTCTCCCATTCCTTTCACTAAATTGCATGTCTACGGGGAGGTTA
The DNA here is from genome assembly GCA_013401335.1 of Brachypteracias leptosomus. Lineage (NCBI taxonomy): Eukaryota > Metazoa > Chordata > Aves > Coraciiformes > Brachypteraciidae > Brachypteracias > Brachypteracias leptosomus. The sequence goes on from VYZX01026563.1 coordinate 135,852, forward strand.
AAACCTACCACTTTGACCTGACAATAGGTGTAAGTTTTGTGCTTAAGCCCTGTACTGAATCAATGTCTAAAAATGTAGTTCACCTGTTGTCAAGTAGGCCTAAAGGAAGGAAAACAAAGCGGGGAGGAAGAAGGCAAAGAGAAAGAAGACAAAAAATAGAGGAGGAGGAAGAAGACAAGAAAATAAATGAAGTAGCAATGAGAAAAGAAAAACAATTTGTTGATATGTATTTCAGCCTGTGCATTCTGCAACATATACTTAGTTTGTCTGATTGTTCACCTCTATTAAAAGTGAGATTTCATTTCCATACCTAGTCTAACTCAATATTTATAATAAGAAGAATGACTAAGCAATCACTGGGAAATCAAATCTTTCTGGGAGTGAAGGATAATTGTTTAGAAAGGAAATCACAGTAGGCCCCATGAGAGAAGTCATTCCAGATCGATTAACACTTTACATATCACTATTAAAATACCCTGTACTGTTTATATCTTTTATATAAGAACTGGAAAGCAGGGAGAAAATCTTTAGAAATTCTTTGAAAAAACACATAGTCAATTTTAAAGTAATCCTGTGGCATATATGCTGTATGATGGCTATAAATATAGTGAAAATGTTTAAACAATACTCATGACCACAGTTACACATTAGCCAGGAAATAAACATAAGCTCTGACACATCTGACCTTTCAGCACTAGCTTTTAAAAAAATTTTAAGCATCTGAAATGCAAGTAAGGAAATGAAAGTTACTTCACTTATTGCCCTTAAGTAGGCTGTTTAGACACTTTTGTGAATGTCATGAGGCACCTCTGTGCATCCTTGGGGATTTCACTGTGTTTAAAAACGTGACATCCTTCACTTAAAAGAGGAAGGTTCTGTAATCAGGCTACTTGGAATGTGAAGTTGTAAATTTATCAGTCTTTGTTCCCCTTCTATCTTGACACAGGCCTGTGATGTTTTGCTCTCAATAAATCACTTTCTTTTTTTAACACATTGCAATGTCAGTGGCTGATTACTAGGTGAAGATTAACTGTTGAGCTCATCTAGATTGCTAAACTAGATAGATACTTTGGTGCCAATCTGAAAGATCTCACCAAACCAAAATTGCACAAGCATATTCTTTTTTGACAGTCTTTGTCCAGTAAACCTTTGCCCTCCATCCTTCAAGTTTATCTTTCCATTACCTTCTCCCTTTGACCTAGATGATATATCCTCTCCTCTCTTCACAAAATGCTTGTTTCTTTTAACTTCTACCCATTTTTGCCAGATTGTCATTTATCGCACTCAGCCTGCCCAAGCAGACTCTTTGGCTGTGACTTACTAAAATGTAAGATGGCCAATCCAAAATCTTGGGACTCCAGAGAACTGCTCCATGGGCTTTACCTGGATCTGGGTGGGGTCTCAGCATCAGTAACCACTCCTCTGAAGGATTTTACATGCCATAAAATGCTCAGACTGCAATCAGGAAGAGGTCTGTAGTGTCTTGCTGGCCCTTTCTTGTGTTAGACACATTCCCAGTCAGACAGCCTGACCCTGCAGGTTGATAATCTAATTCCCCTCACTCTCTACTTCCTTGCACTTCTCTCATTACCTCAAATCCCATTGCCTCTTTGAAAAGCACAGCACCCTGAGAAGTACAGTTTTCCAAGTGACTAACTCTCCAAGGGCAACTTAGAGAAGAAGCCATCTAGATTACTCAGAAGCTTGCATCTATTCAGAAAGCCAGGAGCCCCAGAAAAACTAAGTACAACTCAAATTACTGAAAAAAACCTTTAGCATGTCTGGTATAGCAACAGCTGCAAGCTCCAGAACACAGAAAAAGATGTATTTAGATGGGTGTACTGTCCTTAGGCAAGAAGCCATTGAACTGTCCTTCCTCTGAGGGCCTCAGCTGCCAAGCTGACTTACATGTTCAGAAAAAACCTGAAAATGTATCTTTCTCATTCTATATAATAGCCTTACCTATCAGTCTGCAATTAAACAGTATAACCACAGAGATAGGCAAAAAACGATTATTTCATTACTTTGGGTCAATCAGAACAGGTATATCTGTTCAACCCTCTCAGGGACAAGGCAATTATTCTGTTTTGGTGAGACAAGAGATGTTTTGATTCTGGTCTTACAGGACATTCAAGGCAAAATCACTATGCATTTTGCTGCCATCACATTCCCTGAGTGTTAATTAAGGTCAGTCTTCAACCTGAAGTATTTGTTCACAAATCATCACCAAAACCTTCAAGGTTGAAAAAACCCAACAAACTACCATTAGCAAATAAGATATATTTAAATTTTGAACCTGTACCTACAACATAAGTTGATAAGTGTAGAACTGTGCTGTTACAGTAACACTACTAGGGAGACTTTTAGATTTCTACTGATAAAGAAATGCTGTGTGTTGTACTACTAGACCTAGGAAATAAAATTGCTTTAGAAGCAAGATAACACGGGACCAACAGCAGATATCAAATATATAATTAAATGAGCATTTTACTTTGGAAACTAAAGAACCTCTGGCAAAACCATTATGTACTGCTAACCGATGTACCTCCACAAAGGTCAAGCAAATTTATACTTGCTCAAGATCTGATCAACACAGGTATGGACATATCTGCTTCTACACATCATACCATACAGTTTTCCCTGCAATTGTACTGAATTGCCTGAAATGCAGCTATATCTCATTTTGATATGTCTCTGTATTTTCATATCAGCCACTAAGCAACTCATTATATGAGAAGAAAAATTAAGTATCCTTCTGTAAGAAGAGCAGCAGTGTCATGGAGATAGCAGTCCTCTTTTTCCACACCTCAAATGTTTCCATCACACCACAATGAGCTATTAGCCTGTGCTACCAGCTCTCTTCTTCCTCAGGCCAACACCAAACTCAGCAACATCCCCTTAACATACCTTCATCATCTGTTTGCTCTTCTCCATCTCAAATAAGAAACAGATCTTCATCTTTTATTCTTCATCTGTTTGCTCTTCACCATCTTGAATCGGCCAAGGGGGAAACACACCACAGAGAGCGCTCACCAAGCTGCCCCCAACAAGAAGCTCCTCTGAGTGGTCCCAACAGGAACTCTCTTCCCCAGGAACTCACTTCAAACAGCTGATCAACTTCTTGCTTGTTTCTTCTCCCAAACTGGTCGGTTCCTGGTTGATATATCTCTAGCCTCATCCACCATCCCAACCACAATCACCTGGGGGCAGGCAGGGCCCCACACAGGTGGGCCAGGTTCTGCCTCTGGGGCCTTGGGGAACAAAACACACTGCTGGGTTGTGACTCATCCATAGGTCAACTCCAACTCAGGGCCCACAGCCCAGGCCACAGCACTTCATGGCCTAGCCCTGCACTCAGGGAACATCTTTGTCTCCCCACTTGCATGATACTTTCTTTGTTATGATAATGGAAAAAAATCCCAGGGCATCAGCTATGCTAATACAGAAACACTTCACCAGGACTGTAATTGAAGCCATCCTAATGCCCAGCACAGAGGACATTAGGAAGGCATGAGAAGTAGGAACTCTGGGGACAAAAATCATTAAGCAACAGGTGAGAAGAAATGGTCTCCATTACATGTCCCTGAGGCAGCTTTCCACCAGCCACCTCCACTCTCAGCAAGTAACTCAGCAGAACAGCTTTCTGGCACGACTCTAATCTACTGCAACTTGTACTAACACTTGCTGAAAGCAGAAGCTGAAATTTCATACTAGAAACAGTTATTAAGACCTCTTACTAAAGAAAATCACATGCAAAATATCCAGAGCAATTTCAGCAAGATGTTTATGTGCATTGGAACAGCTGTTCTAAAGTAACAGCTCTTTCATCCACACAGTTATTTCTTGTGTCTTCAAGGGATGAAGGTTTGGGAACAAAATATTCTTGCATGGAAGAACATGACTACTTGGTAATTAAGCACATTGTAATTCAGAGTGCCAGAAGAATGCCAGCAAGGCAGGATTGTCCTCTGATTAGTATAACAAAAAAGGATTCAGAAAACAAACTGGGGTTTTGCTATGTTTCCTTGTTAGTTTCTTCAAGGCCTTATTCTCTGTCTATAAAACAGGAAGAACAGTGCTCCCTTGTGAAACAGAGAAACCAATCTCATTCATAGTGTCCAGACTCTGCTCTGTATGTTATTAAACATTATTACGTACTACTGCTAAAGTTGATGTTTTTGTGGTGATAGGTGCAATCAATGAATAATGCTGTTACATTTCCAAGAACACTGCGGAAGAGATAAGAAAAAGCAAAACCTGTAAGAGACTAGAGATCTCTGAGGAAAACACGCTTTGCATGTTTGCATTCTTAAGGAAAAATGCTTTTTGGCTGAATACTCCTGGAAAACTTGTGATAAATGGGCTGTAAATTCTGTGAAAAACAGTTGGGTAAATGTGACTGGCCAGATGGAGGAAGGAGCATCCTTTCAAACAGCAGAACAGATAGTGCCAGAACAAACATTTTGGTGGACCATAGAACTAACCCTTCTCTACTATGTAAAGTCTAGACCCAAAAACATGTGAGAGAGCAACTAGAATGTATTGAGTTCTGTCCAGGGGTAGTTGAAGAGCAAGTTGAGAGTTTGTGGGCATGGATTAAGGGGCAGGCTGGCAAGGGTGATACTGTTGTGGGTGTCTATTACAGGCCACCAGATCAGGACGAGGAAGTTGATGAGGCCTTCTACAGGCAGCTGAGAGCAGCCTCGCAGTTACAGGCCCTTGTTGTCATGGGGGATTTTAACTATCCTTATATTTGCTGGAAGACATACTCAGCCAGCCATCCACAGTCCAGGAGGTTCCTCCAGTGCATCGATGACAACTTCCTGATGCAAATGGTGGATGAGCCAACTAGGAGAGGAGCGCTGCTGGATCTTCTTCTCACGAACAAGGAGGGTCTGGTTGAGGCAGTGACGGTTGAGGGCAGCCTTGGTTGCAGCGACCATGAGATGGTGGAGTTCAGGATCTCATGTGGCGGGAGCAGAATATCT
>VYZX01026563.1:141434-169618 GCA_013401335.1 Brachypteracias leptosomus
TAACAAGGGCAAGTGTAGAGTCTTGCATCTGGGCAAGAACAACCCCAGGTACCAGTATAGGTTGGGGACTGAGCTGTTGGAGAGCAGCGTAGGAGAGAGGGACCTGAGGGTTCTGGTGGACAGCAGGGTGACCATGAGCCAGCAATGTGCCCTTGTGGCCAAGAAGGCCAATGGCATCCTGGGGTGTATTAGAAGGGGTGTGGTTAGTAGGTCGAGAGAGGTTCTTCTCCCCCTCTACTCTGCCCTGGTGAGACCACATCTGGAATACTGTGTCCAGTTCTGGGCCCCTCAGTTCAAGAAGGACAGGGAACTGCTTGAGAGAGTCCAGCACAGAGCCACTAAGATGATTAAGGGAGTGGAACATCTCCCTTATGAGGAAAGGCTGAGGGAGCTGGGCTTCTTTAGCTTGGAAAAAAGGAGACCGAGAGGTAACCTTATTAATGTTTATAAGCACATTAAGGGATAGTGTCAGGAGGATGGAGCCAGGCTCTTTTCAGTGGTGCCTAATGATAGGACAAGAGGTAATGGATGCAAGCTGGAACATAGAAGATTCCACCTAAATATGAGAAGAAACTTCACAGTGAGGGTGACAGAGCACTGGACCAGGCTGCCCAGGGAGGTTGTGGAGTCTCCTTCTGTGGAGACGTTTAAAGCCCACCTGGACACATTCCTGTCCAATGTGGTCTAGGTGATCCTGCTTTGATGGGGCGATTGGATTAGATGATCTTTCAAGGTCCCTTCCAATCCGTAACTGTATGTGATTCCGTGAAAAAAAGAAAAAGGTATAAAAATTGATCATCTACTACTTAGCTTTACATAGATGGAAGCAGAAGATTGATGATGAGACAATGACTCTCAAGACTAGTATTTGAAACATATTAGCAAAAAAAAGCTAGCAAAAAGTGCCTGTGGCCAGACCCCCCCTGTAAAGTTCTGAAAACTTTGAAGGGTAACTTTAGTGAACTAGAAAAACAGCCAAAAAGCAGCCAAAAGGCTTAATAAACCAAAGTACCTTGAGTAATCTGGGGGATTAGGCATTGGTTTATGTTTTCTCAGGAGTTCAAAACCTTGCCTGCAGGAAGGAATAATTGAAAAGTTGTTCCAGTGGTTATGAGCTCGTGAAGTGTGAAATGCAGCACGTGCAGCTGCCTACTCAGCCCCAGTTTTCACTGACACACAATACCAACTAGGTAGCCACTGCCATCAGTTGTGCTCTTGGTGTACTGTACAGCTCTTTTTTGTAAATGAACTAAAATGCCATTGACATAACACTGACTGGAAAGGTCCTCAGTGGTCTTGTGGGATTATGTTTCTCTTCAGATACATAAACACATAAACATGGTGCTTAAGGTCTTTTCCATCCTAAATGAGTCTATGATACCATGAAATTATTCAAACAACTCTGCAAAATAATGTAGCAAAATTTCCAGTTAAGAACAAACTAAAACATTTTAAAATGAGACCCCAACTCTTCAAATAATGGAAATCTGGGAAAAGATAGCTCAACATATGGCTTTGCTTCTCTGAGCAGACCACATTGCTCTATCCTGACCAGACCAAAAGTGGTTAAAACTGTACCACCAACAGATTCTGTGGCCTATTGTGTGGAGTGTGCAGAGTTCATGGAAGCTGAAAATATGGCTGGAATTTGAATAGCACCAGGAAACAGCAAAGACATCTAGTATCTATTATAAATTCATACAATTTGGCCAGATGTCAAATACATGGTGGTCCTGGACAGGGGAAGATGTAGACTCTTCCACCACTCATATTATAGTGAATTGCCATTTACTTGACTTAGCACCATGTCCCATGGCCTAAGACCTTTATTTATTGCTCTGATTTCCCCTAAAAATAATCCTGCCTGACCTCGTCAAAGGCTAGATTAAGCCGAGGAACTGCACAGCAGGACCACATCTTGTTAAGGCAGCCACTCTGGACAACTGGTAAGAAATGCCTTATTAAAGTAAAGGTGTGAGTGTGAGGCTTCTGATCACACTGGGATAAGATTCCTCTTCCCAGTTTGGGATTTGGTCCTCAGGAAAGAGCAGTCCCAGGCTGTGTTCATGCACTGTCTATGTTCACAACAAAAACAGAGGGGAATTTGACCTTGCCTGCATAGAGGGGCAAAGGGCAGACCCCTGAAGTCCCCAGGCATACTTACAATCAGCATGCCTGTTGTTTACAGCTTTCTTTTCAAATTTAGAAACAGAGCCTTTTCTCGTCGCACTTGTTCCTGGCTGCAGAAAGGTCTCCAGCTATTTACGGACGTTGCAGAGGTGCCAAAAGACACACAACATGGCTGGCAGCTTCCAGGGGCTTGGCTTCACTTACACTGCAACTATCCAGACTTTTTTTGGAAGCTAGTTTATTCCAGCAAATCTCTTTTTCTGGGGAAGCTTTAATTTGGGAACTTCTATGTATATATGCTTCCTGATTGCCTGATACTCTTTTTTTTAGACTTTGTAATGAGACAAAGGGTGCATAACAGCTTCACATCCTTGATAGCCTGTTAGCAGCTCATTTATTTATTATCCTTGCATGAGCTGCCTTGGATGAAATACAAGTTTTTTAACCTATTACACAAAATGTGAGATGCACTGCAGTTTGGCAAACGGTGTAGTTGTGTCTTCTTTATGTTTACTGCATCTTTAAGTCCACTGAAGCAAAGGCATATGCAGAGAGCAGAAGCCATTTGTTCATTCTGTTGATCACAAAATGGTTTAAAGTTTCAATCCATATTGGTTTGCTCCTCCAACAAACACAAAAAGGTTGGCTTTCTTAAAGAACAAAATTATGAAGAAAATTTGTATTGAAAGTTTAACTTTTGTTTCATTTATTTTTCACTTCCCTCTCTCCTTTCTCTCTTTTCTTTTCAATTTGGGAAAAGAAAAGAAATCAGATTAAAAATATGACATAATTAAACCATAACTTGCTTGCATAATTTCCTTCTGTTTTGTGTTTTTTTTTTTTACTTTAAAAGTCTACAAAAAACAAAGAAACTGAAAAGAGTGAGGAAAACATAATTTGTCTCTCCATTTTTCTCCACAATTCTTTGGTTTTCCTACAAAGTCTCCCATGGTCAGAACTCCATCATAGCGAAATACTTTTGTCCCTTACAGTTTCTAGGTAACCTCAGTTAAAAGCCATGCAGAGCAACAATGAAACATTGCCAACACATCCATCATGCACTGTACAATAAAAATAAGTTTTTTGTGTGCTTGTGTTTTGCTGCTTTTGAATGTCAGAATATTCCTCAGTTCAAAGGAGCTGAAAAGGTTACTTTGATTACTTTTTTGCTATCCTTCAATGCTGTCCTCTTTTCCAGTTTCCCCAGCATATTACACCTCTCATATGCCCTTCTCATTCAGTTTCCATTCCAATATCACCACTGGCTTACACATCAAGCAGAATTGTTCTTGCAGCTTCCCACCAACCACCTCAAGATTGTATCTTATCGCCTCCTTTTGGAGAAGGCCTTCCCTCAGCTGTGGACAACCTCCTAGCTGCCATTGCTTCCCAAGATCCCATGTGTGCTGCTTCTTGATACTCTAGTCTGATGTGAAGGTGAAACTCAAACAAGAGGAGACAAGTAATGCTTGGGCCTAGCAGCTGCTTCAGCCAGTCACCATGGATGATATGCAAACCTTAATGGGGACTGGATGGTAATTTAAGAATCACAGATGCACATTTGATAAGTAGCCCATTTAACCCATGGTGATTCTAACTGTGAGGGATGACATACAGCAGCATATACACTGAGTGCTCAAAAAAACATGTCATTTCTTAGCAAAACCTAAAGCACACCAACACCGGCTGTTCAAGCTGTGATGAAGTGGCATCTCATACAGACAGTAAATACTAGTGGCTCTCTCCTAGCAGCAGAAGAGTACAGGATGTTAGAGGAAAATGTTAGCATATATGGAAAACAAGCAGATTCAGTCTGGAACTGGAAAGCACAGAGATAGATCGTGGGGGAGGGAAAAAGCTACTGTCAAGGGAAGAAACAATGGAATAGAGAGAAAAGAGAACTGGGGGCTAGAAATCACAGTGAGGAAAGTCCATGTGCATACCCCTGATGAAGAGAGTCCCCTCCCTCTGCTGAGCTTCTGGGCATGAAAGCTTGGGCAGAACCTCAAGAAACCCTCAGCATGCTGACGGCTCTGACTGAAAATATGAGTCATCAGCCCCCAAGATGACTCACGGCCGCACTCCTCCATCTTGAGCAGCAAATGAAAATATAGATGAAGAGGAAGGTTGGGCTGAGGACAGTACTATAACCCAGGGAATTTCTCAGCCTCTCACTATGTCAACACTCATGTCATGAATCTTTTCACATTCAGCAGTTGGTGGCTGAGCAGGAGACAGCAGTGACCATCTGGGGAAGGAGAGAAGGGTACCGTCCTCCCTCATGCTGCCTGCCAGGGAGGGAGATGTTTTGGCAACAGAAGTACCTGAGAGACAGAAAAAAAGGGCAACACATACTCAGTAGCTAGTTAGCAAGTGAACTAGGAACATGAAGGGGAAAATCACAAAGGGTTTTTCCTTTCTTGGGTAATTGGACTATGGCTATGAGTATGGCACTACTAAAGAGCTTTCCAGGCTGAAGTCCTGGCCCTATTAGAGTCACCAGGAATTTGGCAGCAGACCTGAGCTGAGCTAGTTTTCACCACGGCTTTAGTGCCACATGATACAGAGAAACAGCAAATGGTTGAGGCTCAGGCAAAAGCCAAGCTATGTTACTGTCTAGGTTGGTGCAACCCGGTCAGATCTCCCTGAGTACCTCTGCTCCATACCACAGGGAGCTCCCAGCTGGCCCCAGGTAGGTGGCACCACTTTGAAGATGACCCAGCACGGGCAGAACATCTCCACCCCAGGCTGTGCCTGGTCCCTGCAGCTGAGGCAAGGCAATGCACTGACAGGGTTATAGGGGCCCTGGGAGCTGAGCTTTTAGACATTACCTCAGCAATTGCCAAACAGCCAGGCCATAGGAAGCTGCCTACAATCACTCTGCTGCTAGACTCTCTGCTACAGAAGCAGCTGTATTGCACTTAATTTCCATCACCTCTCCTTAAGTGCAGATTGACTGGGAGGAGTAAGGTTGCCTGTGAGCCATTAATGCTTGCTGGAGCAGCACATGCTCCCACATCATACCATGCTGCTATCACTTCTCACCTCCCATTTAGATCAATGCCACATCCTCCCTTGTTTCTTAGTTGTATTTGTCCCATAGCACAGAGCTGGCTTTCTTTGTACTGAGCCTTTTCCTGGAGTCTTCAGGACACTGGTTGGATCATTACTATTCTGTTCCCATAACAAAGCGAGCTGGGTTGTTTAGCAGCACATTAAAAAATTAACACAATTCTGAGCAGCAACTTTTCAGCTTTTTTTCCCAGACCAGTGAAATTCAGCATTAACTCTAAGTGCAATGAAGCATTCATTTCATTTAAGTACTTCATCTTCTCTAATTACCTTAAGCATGGAATCCCCTTCCCTTTCCATTCCTTTCTAGCAGCTTTTAGCCTCCAGCTAAAATAATGCCCTTTCACTCCCCTTTTCTATCAAACCATTGCCCTGAACATGGGGCCAAAGGATGTCAAGATAGATTTACTTTTGCAGATACATTTAATGCTTGTGTAAATGAATGAGTGCTCCAGTCAGAGTGTGCTTTACAGATAACAGACAAGTTAAATTGGAATTTGAGTAGCACAGGATTGTCTTTGTGCCTGTCATTTGTGGCTGTAGTGTGCAGCAAACATCTCCCATTCCAGGACAGTTCAGGTTTCATGATTCCTGACCAAGTAGCAGTTACTGACCAACTATCTGTTCATTCTCAGCCAGAAGACCCGCTTTGCTGTACAGACTCAGCAACTGCATGGACTTAGCTTTGTTCTTCAGAGATACTTCCCTCTTCTTATTCCTACACAAATTGAGTTTTCACTGCCTGTCAGCTCCACACTGCTGGTGCCCAGCTGAGAGGAGTGGTCAAAAACCACCAACAGCAACTCATTACATGCATGGAAACTCAGCCAGGAGACAGAGGCAAATGGAACAGAGGGCTCACTCCAGTCTGAGATGCTGTCACAAAACTAGAAACATTTTCCCCTTTTCAAGGACCAGCCCGTATGTGAGAAGCAGTTAATACATGAGTTCTGTCCTGAATGCTTTTAATATGCTCTTGTATCTCACAAAAAATTAGGAAAAATTGAGATGTTTTGAAGGCTCTGATCTTCTTTTTCTTTGCTTTTACTGCTTTGTTTTCAATCCTTTCCTGAGGTCATGCTCCTTGGCTTATAACAGTATGATATTCTCTATAGCAACTAAATTATTCTGCATTAAAAAATTAGAAATCAAGATGTTATAAAACACAAATGGCCCATTCAGACCAGTACCTGGTAATTTGCATCATAAAATTGGTCTCTCAGTGAAATGCCCTGTCTCAGAAAACTACTCTAATGCCACACTTCATAATAGGACATAATGGCAAATTTTCCCCATGCCATAGTAACCCCACTCATGCAATGTTCTCTAACAGACAAAGTGGTAAAAAAAAGAAAGTATTTATGCCTTGTGGCAACAGTCCTGAATCTTGATAGCGTATTTTAGATTCTGCAATTTGAAGAGCTCTGCTTGTTTAGCCCAGCCAAGCAAAGGCTAGCATAAAATATGATTATCCCAGGTATATTTATAGAGAAGATACATTGGGGAGGAAGAAGAGCTAATGAAGAACAAATGGCACAAGAACAAATGGGAATAAATGAGCCACAATAAAATTAGGCTGGAAATTAGAAAATGTTTCTACCTGTGTTGTTCTGGAAAAGCCTCCCAGGAGGAGTACAGGGGGCAAAAAAACATGGCTATTTTTAGGAAATAACAAAATCAGTTTAGGAAAGGTTTATTATTATGAGGCCTCATGGTTACGATAGCAGGGGATCATTTCAGGAATCTTCTAGCCCTACATCCTTTTATTTCTAGAGAATTTACTTTTCTTCTGAAAACAGGCTCCTACAAGGCTCTTAGAATACCTTGACAGAGGCTTGTCTCTGTAATGTACCAGCCTTTTTGATCAAATTTTAATCCAATCTTATTTAAGGTGCAGACTCTGCAAACTTGAATGAAAAAGACAACAGTGGTTTGCTTAACCAGATCAACCTGATGTGTCCAAAAGATGCTTTCTGATTCATGCAGGAATTAAATTGCATGGCTTGCACTACTCAAGAGGCAATTTGAAATGATCATTGAACACCTATTTATATTAACTGTTAACCTCCCCCAGTAGCAAAAAAGGGGCTCAATGCCACCACATCTTACAATTTGAATTAGAGTTTGCTTTCAGAGGTGGAAAGTCCCAGTCTTTGAGCCCTCCAGCAGTGCCTCCTTGCTCGGTGGTCTGGTGCAGAGCTGTACAGAGGGAGCATGCACTGCAATTGGGGTGCCACCATGACCACTCCACTCATCCAGCTGATCAGGTGCCACGGGAGTACAAGCTACAACACATTTCCACCCCCACTCATCACATCACCTGCTCTGAGATTTTTTGGATCAAATTTTGAGCCACCAACACTGTGTCCCCACCAGGCTGCGAGGACTGGATGAGCTACTAGCAGTCTCCCTCCGTCACAAAGCCAGCAGCTATGATCAGTGTCCTCCCAGTGGCACTGGGCTTTGCAGCTCTGTCTGCTCATGTTCAGGAATCCCATGATAACTGCAGTGATACATATTTTTAAGAAAAGCCTGGTCCTGCACAGGCCCCTCCATTGTCATCACTGTCTGGCTAGAGGGGGAAAATCCAAGGAGGCACTTTGCCGTGTTTCTATTTCTGTCTCCTGGACTGCAGAACACCTCACAGTTTAGCCAGTTACTTGCTGAAGCCTGATTTTCACAGCACTAAATATAGGAAATGTGCACTCCGCAGGGGCTAAATTTAGCTTTGTTGCGTTAGAAGGGGAGGTACCTTTGCAGGAAAGCAAAACCACTGCAGATGGGGAAACTTGGGTGATGCAGTAGCAGTCACTGCTCTCTTGTGTCAGAGCAGGAAGGAACTGAATTTAAAAAAATCATTTCTGGATTCAGTTTTCTCCTTTTAAACAAATCTGTTCAATGCCCTAATGAGATTTTACAGTAGTTCACTTCCTCCACAAGAAATTATGTATCTCCATGTTTATTCCATTTAGGAATATTCCTTATTTAAATAAATTAAAATTCAGGGTCGGAGGTAACTGAGCTTGCTACAATTGGCATGTAAAGCCTTATATAAAGACCCTCACATACAATAAATCATGACTACCTGCCATAAGTCTGGGCAGGCTTTTCAGGAATGTTAATCGCTGCTGAACAAGGAGGACTGGCTGTCTCACAGCTGCAGCCTCTCACCTCTAAGTCACCTACTCCAGCACACTTGGCAGGGGGGCACACGACCTGGACTCTGCTCCCAAGCTGTGCTATTCACTGTGAATTAGACAACATGCCTCAGTTTCCCTACCTATCAGCTGTGGGTAGCAGAATTTCTCCTGTGCTGCAGAGAACTTTCAGAGCTGAGTGAAGAGTTAAAGCTATTAACTTGGGCTGGCTGGTGCCTCTTTAGAAAGCACAAAGGGTAGGAAAGACTGGAAAGACAGGATTTTGACCAAAATCCGATGCAGAAAAATGTCGGACTGCTTGAAAACCAGTTTCCTACCAGGTTAACATCACACATGAACCAGCAAAGGCAGGTGAGTGCCTGGAGGCACCAAACACTCCACATGTACAGGCAGGGGATGGCCAAGGCTGTGGGTGCATTGTGGGAGAGGGAGTTCATGGAGGTGGCCCCACACTGAGCCGCTGACTAGTGGAAGCAGTTGATGTAAAACTCTTTTTAGGAAATATGATGGCATTTCAAAAGCATAAGGGTTAGGTTCTTTTCAAAATTCTACACAGCTCCATTTCTCCTCTAGCATCCTCATTTACCTGCAATCTTCTCCAAAATGAAACAAGGCAACAAGACAATCATCTTTCAGGTGGAGAACTATTATGTGAGAGGAAACAAAATCAAAACACCACTAACACAGCTATTTGATCTTCATACAAGTGATGATGATGTGCTAACCACATGATGGAAAACATGACCTGATCTAAAAAGAAAATCACATTGGGATCCAACAAATATTCTTGTCAGAAACAAATATAATGACACAAAATACCCTCTTCCAAGCCCACACTAGATTTCAGCCCTGGGTAATTCATGACAAGTGACAGTTGCACAATCATTTTGTCATGGACAGCTGACAAAAGTACATCATTCACTGGATACCTAATGTCTATAGTGGAAAGGTAAATGTGCCCAACACTTGTTCTTTAGTACAGACTGGGTCTTTTTCACCTACTCTTGCAGTCCCACTTTCTAAATAGCCCAAAATATTTTGGTCCTTTTTAACTTTCAAGCTGTGCACAAGAGTGTTTCTTGGCTGGGGCCAAAACAGGTCAGTGACAATAGCTGAGCATTATAAATAAAATCATACTCAGCATCTGGGAACAACCTCTGGAGCTGCTTAATTTAATATTGATATAATCACAGAGTTTAAACTGCCTGTTTTTCCCCTCAGTGTATCCAGTAAATAATGTTCAGATAAATACTGTTTGGTCTGACTCACAGGCTACACCCTGGCTACCAGCCCTCCTGCCAGCAATTAACTCATACATCATCAGTACAAGTTTTGGCCCTGGGAGCTGACAATGGTGTAACTGACACACTGAGCTGTTGAAGTAGATGAGTCCTTTCAGAAAGGCAACGATCAGAAGGATTTTAAAACTCAGGATATTTATCATTTCCATCAGTTTACGCTTTCTTTAGCCTCTGGGTGTGAAAACCACACTCCCTTGGACTCATGCACTGGCAGCCTTGGACCTTCAGAAGGTCTTACAAAAACCCCTTGTGACTTCATGTTCATGAAGAAGATATTGACAGATAGAAAAGGAGAAACCATTTCCATAAACTCCTTCCAACAAAATTAAAAGGCATATGGAAAGGAAGGGATTCCATATAGGATCACCTCTAATTTGAATATTTCTGTGATTTTCATTTCTGTGCTTGAGAGGCTGAAGGTAGGTTGACCTCACTCCTCCTCCAGTTAAGCCTCTCATGACCCTGATATTCCATCCATATTCTGAATGCTTCAACTGGTTCAACAAAGGATACTACCAATTCCTTCAAAACCTCTGTCCTCTCTGATACCAAGGGGTCATGAGCACAAACCCAAAGAGTAAAATATTAGAGGTGATATCCTGATTGTACACCCACTTCTTGAGATCCTTTTCTGGCACGTTTCACACATGCCAATGGAGACTTCAGATACTAATTATTCACAGCTATACAACATGGCTAGTGACAGCACAGCTGGAAATAAGCCTAATGAAACATGCAATATAGACTCATTATATCACAAACCAACATTAACAAATAAAAAAACCAACCAAACAAAGCGCACGATTATGTGGAGAAAGGAAAAAGGAGATAAAATTAAGCAAGTGAAGACAGGTCTGCAGAAGTTCCCTTGTTCACAGACTCATACCAAGAATTTTTTTAGTCTCGTGCAACAGTTCCGGGCACTTCTAACACTACAGGCTATGGCCTCAATCCTCTGTAGTTTCAAAAGGCAAGGGATATTTTATCCTGCACTAATTTTGGCTGTTGATTTTCTGTATAATAGCTTGTGTGGTGCTATCTTTCAGATTCATGACCAGACCAGCGTTGATAACACAGGGATGTTTTAGCTGTTGCTGAACAGGACTTACATAGCACCAAGGTCTTTTTTGTTTCTCACCTTGCCCCACCAGTGAGCAGACTGGAGATGCAGAAGAAGTTGGAATAGGACACAGCTGGGACAGCTGAGCCCAGCTGACCAAAGGGATATTCCAAACCATATGACATTGTGCTGAGCAGTAAAAGCTGGGGGAGGAAGGGAGGATGTTCAGAGTTGTGGCATTTGTCTTCCCAAAGAAATGTTACATGAAATGAAGGCCTGCTTTCCCAAAGATGGAAAGCAATGGACACTTGCCTACCCATGGGAAGTAGTGAATGAATTCCTTGCATTGGTTTGCTTGCACATGGAGCTTTTGTTTTACCTATTACACTGTCTTTATGTCAACCCACAAATTTACTCAGTTCTGCAATTCCAGTTCTCTCCCCCATCCCACTGGGAGGGCAGCAAGCAGCTGGGTGGGACTGAGCTGCCTGTTGGGGCTAGCCCACTGCATCCCCAGCCCTGCAAGATATTCAGTAGGCAGCTTTTCAGTAGGTTGTATCTGTTGGTATTTCAAATGTAAAAAAAAAAGGATAATATTTTGCACTCTATACTAACTATACATTTTCAGACATTTTATTATTAATCATACTCTTTGTATTTATTCTAAATTTTCATTTTATTGGATTTAATTCTTAATAATGACACTTCCCCTTTTTATCTTAATACTCATCCTTATCAACATGAATATGTACTCTCTTTAGCTGTCAGGTACATGAATGTACTAATTTAATCTTTAAATCAATGTCAGCTGGGAGAGAAGTTTTGTGAATATAACTGAGAAACACCAGTTCTTCTGTTGTACAAAACAGATTGTTTAGCTGGGCTTTGCCTTCTCCAAGAAGAATATCTTTGAGTTCTTCTCAATTCTGCATTACTAGATTCAGAGTTACTTTCTTATTTCCCTATTCCCTTCTCTGTGTGTGTGAGCAGTAAAGGCACATAGAAGGAAACAGAAGCAAAGTCCAAGGAATTCTTGTTCATGTCAGCATTGACCACAGAAGCTTCTGTAACAGAAATTCCTTGCAAAGAAATAATTGACCACCTGCCTATGTATCTGACAGGCAGAGAGGAGAAAAGGGCTAGGAGGCTTTCCAGCCTGTAAACAATCTAGTTGGTGCGATTACAATGAGTTATATCTAAACAGGCACACAAAAGACTTATCCTTATCTAAAAATCTGATATGAAACTTATATAATGTCTGTAACATATATAAGTAAATGTTTATGTTGTTAGGTAGACTTACAGCATATCATGAAATCATTTGGCACAGTGACAGCTTCATTGTCATACTGATGGCTCTTCCTTCAAATGTATTTTTGGGTGCCTGTTTAGTGCAGACCTTTCAGCATATTTACTTAGGTTGTAGGCTTGTCCTTCACAGAGTGTTTTTCTGTTACATACTTGTTTATTATCTGCCTCAATGGTTCTTGGTGCAAGACTGGACTTCCTGGACCTTGTTCTGATGACAAAGAAAATTCTTCCTCAGGCCAAAAATATCCTTCCTAAAGCAATCAGCTGAAGTGTTTGTTACACTTACATGAGGTCAATGTCTCTGAATAATTCATGAAACCACAGACAGACGTAAGACGTGCAATGCAATTAAAGGGTTGCCTACATCAATGTAAGTTGTATATAAGAAAAGTTGCAACCCATCTTCAAGCTTATGCAGCTAATGCCATCTCCTTTGGAATCAGGAGTGATAGGTTGACTTTATCTCAGAGAGCAGCCAACAAATCTAACATTTAGAAGGACTTACAAAAATGCCTTGTAGCTCCTTGCCCATGAGGTGACTGACAGACAAAAAAGTGTAAACAATCTTCAGATATAAATTCTTCACAACATTAGGAACAATATGGAAAAGAAGGAACTTAATATATGATCTAGTTTGAATATTTCTGCCAGTATTCAAACCTTTACTTTAAAGGTAATTTAGTTAATCTGACAGGTTCCTGATGCAATGATCTTGCTGAGCCCAGGATTAAGATAAAAATACTGAATTCATACAGCATGTCATGATCAGAGTATTCTATGCAATAATAATTCTATTAGAAGAGGAGTTCACAATTACAATAACAAAGGCAAGAGATGTACAACCAAATAATCCTTTTTTTTTCTTTTCAAGTTTTCATTTTATTCTGTAGAAATTTTCTGTGGTTTTGGCCAGTTTGCCATATCACTCCAGCCTTAAACATCAACAGGAGAGGAAACATCAGAGATTGAGGACAATTGATCATGATTTGGAGAAGGAAAGAAGAAAACAAAGACAGTACAAATGCTATCATTTTTTAGCAAACCATAAAGACAGATAAACATGTTTGGATTGTATCACTGTCATAGGCGTTACATGCATGCTATTTTGCTTGCAAGGGATAAACCAAACATATCTAGTAAAATAGCAGAGCCTGATTCAGGATAAATTACTAGAGTTAAGGCAGTAAAATGGATCTATTAGCGAATCTGTTTGCTGACTTTCTGCATTTCAGTTAGCCTGGGATGGGTTCAATGTGAGTATTTCCAGTTTTATCCTTGTTTATTTCCTGTCTTTCCACGATGTAACTTCACATTTCTAAGAAGTCTACATTAATATAAGCAGGCAAAGAAAGCCTACTTTCATTTCTGTTAAACATATATGAAACAGCTTTTTAAAACCCACATTTTGCTTTCCATCATTTTACGAAGTACCAAACCTAATTCTCTGGCTTGGATTTCTCATTGAACAGGTATGTTTCCACACTGAGAAGGGCTGACTTTCTTTAAATAGGAGGGAGTTGGGCTCTACATTTCTGAAGTTAGTTGATCTAAGGTTACAGTTTTTTAAAAGCTGAGGAAGACAGGTTTCAAAGCTTTTTTTGATCAAAGCTGCAGAGTGACAACATTAGAAACAGCAGGGGAAAGAATAAAATGAAGCAAACAAAGCAATATCCTGAGACTTCTGCTTGCCAATTCAATCTCCCAGTGCCAAAAAAGAGCAGAATATAGACTAACTTATTAAATTCATTTTAAAAAAAAATAAATCAGAGTTATGGCTCTCCATTTTTAAGAATTTTACATATCTAACATACACGAAGCACAACTTTGAACTTCACAAGGCTACTGCTTGCAAGGAAGTAAGCAGAGCTGGATTTGCCACCAGCAACATGCATCTCAGTGGTACTGCCCCAAATGTGCTCTAGGTCATGTGAGGTGTGAGAGAATCTGCTGTCATGTGAAGTCCCCCTCCAGAACAGGCATACATCCAACGCCAGTTAAAGCACTCATCTGCACACAGTTTAAATCTGATAATTTAAAGTACAGGCAGGCAATAAATAAACCTCTTAAGTTTCAACATGAGGGAAAACTAGATTTCTATTGCTATTAGAAACCTGAGCTCTTATTCTAAACCATCCATAGCAATTTGCTGTAATCATTGCTGACTACTTGTTATTTTCTTTTATTTCAGCAATCTTTATATTTAATTTTTCTTTATCTTTTTTGAAACTTCAATTTGTTATAAGTAAACAAGGTAGAGAAATCATTCTAAGTATTAGAAGAGAGGTTTTCATTTTATTCAATATGTCTCTGATTATATTATACTCTAAGAATTAACCTTTTTTATATCTCAGATGAAATTAAAACAACAAATGTTAATTATTAAGTATATTACTATAAATTTAACAATTGAAACTGTCATTTATTGAATTAGTGAGCTTTTTTAAGTAGTTTTTTTTTTTATAGAAAGAATGGGGTGAAATACCTTTAGCTACATTATCATGTCCCACAAATGACACATTATAAAGTACAACAAACTATTTCCTGAATTAATAAAGTTTCTATTCATTCAAATGTTAGCACCTACAGAGTTTCTATATTGGCATATTCACTGCTGTTATCCAGAATTCTGTAGACTGCAACTTTTACTGAAGATTTGAAAAGTTGTTCACTGTTGAAAACCTGTGAAGTCATATTAGAAATGAATGTTGATTTTCAATATTCAAACCTGCATTCCAATCACTTTCCCAAATTAGCTTGATACAAACAATAAGTAGAAAGTTAGGCCATAAATATGAATATTTCATTCAACTTTTCCTAACTCCACTCCAATGGGAATATTAGAATATAGAAAGTTTTTTATCTATAATTGCTAAAGTATACATAGCTACAGAATAACCTTTTTAGATAAAAAGACCCCAATGTTTTGTGTAAATATTTTTGTTTGCTTAAAAAAAGCAAATAAAAATATGTTATAGTTAGTCCCACAACTCTTGATTTCAGAAAATACAAGTACAAAAAGATGTAAGTAAGGTCACTGAATTAAAAGACAATTTTAAGCTTAAAATGACTTAGAAATCAGTCCCTCTTAGATCCTGACTGACTAGTAGAAAATTATTTAATCTGGTGAAGTTTTCTTCATCCTAATTTAAGCATCGTTTGTGAAAACTTCTTAACTAATTTCCTATATTGAGCATAATTATTATCAATAATATTATTTATCAATGAACTGTCGGTCAACAATGCCTTATCCATAGATCATTTTCAGTTCTCTCCAAAAATCCAAAATTGAAATTTTGAGTTGAATTTTTTCAGCCTCAACTGCATACATTATGCAAGCCATACTGCAATCTTCCATTTCTACACCAGATAAGCACAGGTCTTAGGTGTAGTTTTCCATCAGAAATTCTTGCATTTGTGATTTGTTTTTCCATTTTATTTTCCCTGTCTATTAGCCACCTTTGTGAAGATACCTATTACATAGACCTCTGGCAAATAGCCACACAGAGGATCTCTAAGAAGCAAGCAGAAACAGCATTGTAGGAACTTGAGTGAAGGCCCCTTTCTTTCAAAATATATCTGGACTAATGCTTTAATGCTCAATTGAAAAATTAAAGTGCAAATCACTTCTGACCATTAGGACATACTGAGACCAGAGTCAGCTGCCTTTCCCCAGCAGTAGTGTAATATTTGTGCACAATTAGTATAGAAACATCTGAAGTTCTTTAAGTGTAAAGTGTGGGATGAAGAAGCATATGGTGTCCTGCCACTAATCACCCCAGAAAGAAGGTCCTTCTAAATAGATGAATCAATGAAAGAAACCCATTATTCAATGAAACCCATCCTGCAGAGTTTTGAAGTATGCAGGAGAGTAAACATAAATCAGAGTAAATCAGACTATGTACAACCCTTGTACACAAAAACCGTTTATCTATACTTCTATGTTGACTGTTACCATACAGCACCATTCATTTTCTCCACAGAGATAAAAACATACCATAAAAGACAGAAATTTCCATCACTGTACATGATCACTTTAATCTAATGCATGGCACAAGACAGGTCAGAACTCATTGATCATAGGTCCTACTAGTTCATATCAGTACCAAGCTGCTCCCGATTTAAGTGAAAGCAGGCTCAGAAGTCAGCAGTAATGGGTATTCCTTGTGCCCCTATATCTCCTATTAGGTGCTCCCTGGTGCCCCCAAGGTCTTGAGAGTGTGCTCACATAGGGGTTCTTTGCTTCATGGGGTGGAAGCACCACTCCCTCCAAGCTGCCCACTCCCCATGCCCACAAAGCACCTGGCATCCCATATTGGTGGTGCAGCAGGCCCCCAGACCACATTCATTCAATCAAACGTGCAACAGCTCAGTGTGCCAGCACGGCCCCAAGTCCATCAATAACTTCCTCTGAGACAATTCTCATTACATGTTTATTTATAGGCAGAGTAGACCTATGAATATCCAGGAGATAGGCCACATACCATAAAAGCGCCTTTTCCTTCTCTCATTCCCCAAAGTAACACCTAGCAATCACAGGTCAGTAAAAGATATTAATGAGGTGCTGTTTCCTGCTCACAGAGCAGCTGAGTAAGAGGCCAAGGACATTCCTGCTTCTGTAACAACTGAGCTACGACACTGAAACACAGGGGATAGGGGCTGCAATCAAGTATTACTAATGTGCTCAGTAGCTTGGGTATTGAGTTCACTAAAAAATAAAGAAGGCATGGAAAGAACACGTAGGCAAAATGTAATGGATAGCCACAGGTGGGAGGAAAAAATCAGCTTTGAATTCTCCCTAGAATAATTTCTTGCATAAGACTTTATATAAGCTGACAGCTTTTCACATTCTCAGAATAGGATCCAAAAATTCACTGGCAAGGTCTGCACCCTCTGGTAAAAATGGTCCCAAGAGTGCACTCACCAACTACCTCAATGTCTATTATCAGGGCAAACAGGAACAACCAGTTTCAGGTGGGGTGGGAGCAAAGTTTTGACAGCATATAGGACTCTGATGTTACCCGCTGGGTCAGCTTACAACCTGGCTGACCTGGAGAGGCACCTCACTCCCTGTCTGTGAACTGTATGGAAAGCAGCTATGCATGCAGGAGCAGGAAAGAAAGCTCACCTTGATCAAAGTTTGTCTGGAGTCCAGGCTTTTAAAGAAAGCAGAAAAACCACAGCAAGCTCTCTGTGCCTCCTGGAATTGCCACTCTTCAACAGTACAAGCATAGACAAAACCAGCCAGCACCGAGGTACGCTAGTGATGTGCACGAGCACACACTTAACTTTCCAATGGCCTCAGAGAAGCCTGAGCCCAAAGAGAATGCTCTAAGATGAAAGGAAAAACCGTGAAGCCTGTCCAGCTTTTGCCATGTGAGCACATTTTTGCTGTGGGTGCCTTCATACATTTCAAGCCACCCAGTTGTTTTCATAGATGAGGTCTATGCTCAGCTTGTCATTTCAAAGTGAGTCAGAGGCACAAGCAGCAAGAGAAGGTACAGGTTTGGTTTCATTTAACATTGCCAGAATTACCACTACAAGAGGATGGTAACATTTTCTAGCTTTCATAGAATCATAAAATGTTTGGGGTTGGAAGGGACCTGTAAAGGTCATCAAGGCCAATCTCCTCTGCAGTGAGCAGGGACATCTTCGTCTAGATCAGATTACTCAGAGCCCCATTGAAACTGACCTTCGGTGTTTCCAGGGATGGGACACCTAGCATCTCTCTGGGCAACCTGTTTCACCACCCTTACTGCAAAAAATTTCTTCCTTATATCTAGTCTTGCATAAGCATACACTCCTTCATAGAAGTTAAGAGGGGGGTTTGGTTTGTTTTTTACCTTCTAGGGCAAAGAAATCTTTCCCTCAAAATCTTGAGTGACTCAAGCCACTACCAGACAGAAATGAAAAAAAAAACCTGCCTTGGAAAGAACCTGCTATGTAACCCCATTTGGAAGGGCAGAGAGGTGTCATCTCTGCACACAAGCTGAATATCCAGGTATAAAACAGAGGGGACAAAGACAAGTGGTCTTTAGAAATGTCTCAAGTGACCCTCACAAAGTCAAGAGATTCATTTACCTCACCATTTCATACCTCTGCTAGGGAATATTATTTACTCTTTCATAACATAGACTATAGCAGACTTCTGGAAAGCTCCCTTACCTCAGCTTAATCCAAATCAGGTTCTAGATGTGCTTAAATACTTTCACAGAAAATATTTCTTATTTCTGAACCTGCAAAAATTACCAGCTGAGAAGTCTTCTTGATCCCAACCACGATTTTGAGGTTTCAAGATACATGAAAATGGTAACTTTGGATGGACAGGTTGTTAGTTTGAACCCAACCATTTAATCTAGGTAGTATGGGGAAGGGTCGCTGTTTAACAATTACAGCAAAGAAGGTGGAAGATATCAAGATTTACATTTTCTGCCCTGCTCTGCTTCAACTGAGTGCCTTTTTTTTCTTTCCAGTTCCCTTAGGGGGTAGCTAAAATAGGGGCAATCCCACATATTGAATGGAAGATGTGACAAAACATGCAATTCTTTGTGCATTTTGTCTAAGTGCTATTCATGTGTTCACTTGTTCACACTGCACCAAGCAGGCCTCATCTTGTATTGTCATATTGAGGAGAATGAGGAAAAAAATCATCTGGAGCAGGTCAAGTCTGTGGTGAAAGGGGCTGTAGAAGTATCTAGAAAGACAATATTGGTCATGCAACTAATTCATAAATAAGATCATGATGTAGCTATCAAAGAAAATACTGTATTATTTTTATTATTCTTCCCAAATCAAATTAGTTGCCTAAGCTCTGTCCTGGAAATTAGAATCATTCAAGTGTAGTGATTTGTAACCTTTTCAACGTGCTCACGCCTAAAAGACTTGCCCTTGGGAAACAGACTCCACACAATGAAACCAAATCCACTGTTGGGTTTTGCACAACCCTTAAAAGCAGTCCAGAAAACCCTCATCTGCCACTCAGAGTTCCCAGTGCTGCAGGGTCTGATGTGCAGACAGATCTGGCTGCTCTGCAGCGTGTTCCTTAGACCTTCTCTGCACTGGGGAGTTCAGCTGCTGGCAGTGGGCAGCCAGTTTGGCTGCACAATGACTGCATAGGCAAAGCTGGTGTTGGTGCTGGTGTACAGCCCAGCCCAATTTCAAACAGGAATGAACTACATTTCAGGAGGTATTGGCAGCTTATCAAGCCCAGGCTTGTGGAAAGTCTAGCAATTGTGCCCTGCTGTTGTAAGAAGCAAAGGGGAACAGGTCTCTCTGTATTGTACAACTGTGCCTCAAACCAGACTTAACACACCCCCTAGAAAATAAAACTCAAAAGTAGATGCTCCTAAATAGTCAGCTGCTAAAAGGAGGGAGCTTCATATTCAGGCATTGTTACATGAAATAATGGTCTTGAAAAACCAGCCCTTTCTGAGAGCATGGCACATTATCTCTGCTGGTACACCATGTTGATTTTTAACCACCTCTGTTCTGCCTCATCAGCTGCCTGCCTTGCTGGGCTCCAGCTAGAGCTACCCACACAGAGCAGCCAGAGCACAGGGAGCCTCCCAGGCACAACAGCCATCAGGATCATGAAGGCACAAAACCTGATTATCACCTGTTTGGACATGATCCTCCTTCCCCCTACTGTGAAGATGTCTAAGCAAAGTCATGCCCAAAGTCAGCTGAAGCTGAATTGCTGCAAGGCAAGCTCTGCTGAGGAGAAATGGGTTTCAGCAGTTTTTCAGGCCAGAAAGGATCAGCAGACCACCCAGCCTGACCTCCTACATGACAAAGGTTGCTGCAGAGAATTGCTGCCAGGAAAAGGCTCCTCCTTCTAACCTGGCAGTGAGGTACTGACAGGCTAGGGCATGTGCAAGATCAGTTTCTCCAGTGCCTGACTGAGAAGAATGAGGAGTGTTCACAATATGGCCAATAATGTTCAGTTTCTTTCCTCACAACAAAATAAGCCTGCTCAGGTTGCCTTTGATATCCGTTTTATTAAGCTGTATTTCCCCAAGGCAACCAAGCCTCTAAGTCCTCGAAATTCCTTCCTCTTCTCTCCTCCCTCCAACACTTCTGTCTAGGGAGAGAAGGCTCAACACTCGCCTGCCAGTTTCTTTTCTTTGTAACCTCTCTTTTCCCCTGGTTTCTCACACTAGCTAATTCTCCCAAGTTTAAGGCCCTGGGTTCATAGCACACTTTTTAACCTTTTCTTTCCCTAAGGTAAAGATCAAATCACCAAAGAGAGACGAGGTTATATGGGAACAGATAAGCCATTAAAAACTATGACTTACCTGGACCAGACTGCAGTTACTTCCATCCACTTATACTCCCAATGTTCCCTGAAAGCTCTACATTCCCTCTCTTTTCTTTGTACTCACCTGTCATCCACTGAGGTGGTGAGTCCTCGTAGCAGGATGGCACAGTGGCACTGTAACGTGGCCATGCTGCCTGCACAACCTACCTACATTACAAGCCAAGGTCTGCAGGAATGGGGAGCAGTGTCCATGACCTACCTGTCTCACCCCACTCAGAGGTGAAGCAAATGGACACACATGAGCCTAGAGAAATTAGGCAGAGCTTTGGACCCTGATCCAGCTGATGGGCTGTCAAGTTGATTTGCAATAAGGGCTGTGCTGCCTCACAAAGAGAAAGCACTGGAATGAGATATATTTAGTCACAGGACATAGAAGAAACAAGATCAGATGAGAGCATGAGAGTGCTTCAAGGCTGAAGAACAAATCATGATTTTGAGGCTCAGCCAAGTCTCTGATGGAAGGACTGAGGCACAAACTCAGAGACAGAGCCAAAGAGTCTGCAAACTTCCCAGCTCCAGTTCTCCATGAGGGAACTCCTGCAGTTCTGCACACCTCCTGTGGGCTTCACTGCCAAACAATAAATATACATACAAACCTCACTTAATCATTAATAACTATAGCAAATTGCCACCAAAAAATGCTACTAACTCAAGGTGAGCGTCCAGCTACTACTTATGTCACAGTAGCTACTTCCTAATGCTTTTTGAAACCTAGACTGTACAGTTTATTTTACATCTAATCGAACACCAGAACTCTCTCCCCTGACAAAGCAAAGGCAAGTGGTGCCTGAGAGCTACAACGCCCTCTCCACAGCCAATTTGAGGAACAGTGCACTGCTACAGCACTACTTCTCTATTTAGCCAGATCTGTGTTCTCTTTTGTGATAGGAGAGCTAATTATACTTTCCAATACTCTTACAACCTTTTGAGAACCTCAGGAAAGGAACACTACACAAGAGCAGTGTCATTATCTACAGTGAATCTGCTGGGTTCACATGATGAGAGGAGGCAAAATAGCTCACAGGTAGACCAACAGAGGGAAGAGCTCAGGCAAGATAAGGACTGGGATAAATAGGCAGGGCAGTCCCTGAATTTTTTAACTAGTGACAATCAGCTGACTCTGATCCCATTTAATTTGGGGCTGCATCAATAGTTGCTTAGCTTTGAAGTACAAACTGCTCCATCAAGTGGAGATCAGGCCATCTATTCCCATGCATGCCTTTGACAGTATGATACCAGCATTCTCTGAAGAAAATGGGGAAAATAACCATTTATCTCAAAGAAGGTCGCATAGGGGATGAAAGATACCAGTGTCCCATGTCAGTAAATAAGCTAGTGCAGAGAGAGCAAACTGCTAATCGGAAACAAGCCCTGGCACAAGCAGGTAGCCTTACTGGCCACTGGGACATGTGGCTAATTTGGTCTGGATTTGTGCATGAGAGGAAAGTGAGGGCATTCACCAGGTCTGGAATACTTTTCTGTACTGGGTGGAGTGCTGCACATGGGGCCATGCTGAACCATGGGGGTGGCCTATAGTGGCCCATGACCATGCTGAAATTAGCTGAATCGAGTGCAACAAATATGATAACCATGGGAGGGAGCTCTTAATTTATTGCTGTCTTAAGACACAGTGGGGGTTTCTGCAGCCCTTAGTGAGAGATAAAAGTAGTTTGCAAAGTGAAACAGAATTTAACAGTCACAGTCTGATCTCTGAAATTGCAAAGAACTAAAATTAATGCTAACTTGAGAGGGAAGGGGTGGAAATGTTCCCATCCCCTCATCCCCTCTTGCCTCCTACATTGCATCACTCACTGCAATGAGCTCAGGTGAATAATATAGACTGGTGCATTGGTCTAACACATGCTTTCATACTCATAGTCATTATGAGTGGGAAAAACCCAGAGAATGAATAAACCCCAAGAACTCTCCTTTAGAAAGTTCAGAGTGGAACATTTTCAAGCGTGGGTGTTTTCTGCAGGCCCATGTGAGCTGAGCTCTTTTTTCCTTGCCCCTGTCCTTTAAAGCCTTCGTTTGCTCGGTGACTCTCCTGCTGTTAGGGGCTTATTGAGCAAATAGCTAAGGAAATATAAAGCCAGCTGGAAGGAAAATGCTTCTTCTCAGTCTATACCTGTTTAAGGGTACAGCTTCATGAGCGCCACATTTCATTTCATAGGGTAGATGAAGCTCAAGAGTTGTGATCAGTTTTAAGAAATTCTGTAACACTTTCTGGAACAGGTTGTGGCCCAAAATTGTGAGATTATAGTAACCAGTGTGAAGCAAGGCAATGTACCTCATCAGTGGTGTGGTTAGAAAGTGTGACAGTTCTTCATCTGAGAGATGAAGTAGAAAACTACCTATTCCAGAAATTATTAAAACTCTCTTTGAAGGAACTAAAAAAATATACTCAGTGAAAAGAAGTCCATGTATTTCTCTTGAAAAGATCTGGAATGATCTCTTCCTACCTTTTTTTTTTTTTTTCCCTGGAAGACATAAAAATTAACATCATAACTGCAAATAAAAGTTTATCAAATTTGTTAAACTCCATTGTAGGACCTCGTGAAGGCTTGGTTATTAAAAATACTTACAAGTATACCTATTGTTTTAAACAAATGCATTTATTAGAAATCAGCTACATGGGGGGGGGGAGGGGGGGGAACCCAAACAAAAAAAAGTAAAGAGAAGAAATAAATCCCAAGGATTCCCTTTTGTCTTCCCTTAATTTTTTATACTACTTTTTAACCCACAAAAGGCAAAAATCCCTAAGAATTTTCCGAAACTTAGTTTCTGAACAGGAGAAAGACTCAACACAGTGCCTCCACTGTGAGGAAAAGCCAGTAAAATAGGGTAGAATTCGCTGCAGCAGATCTGTCAGCACATGTGAACTAGACAGCCACAAGCACATGGAAACAATGCACCATTTTCTTTGGCATATGAAAATGCATGCTAAAGAGTTAAGGTAATTCTTGGGTAGAAGCAAGAGAAGTTAGCAGATAAAGGACTGAAAGTTGAAGCCAGTTTTCAATCTGGTTTTTATGCATATACTTATTTACACTGTATTAATACCTATTTACCATAGGGAATTTCATTCTTCATCTTAGACCATTTCCTCATTTCATTAAAATAATTTTAAATACTGTCTTCCCTTCTAACGTCATAATGGTTCCTGCCTTCATGTCATCCATAAACTTAGTAAGTATATTATTTTATTCTAGCAGCCAGGTCATTAATGAATCTGTAAGATAATTTGCTCAGTGGAGCCAAGATAAACCCTCCAGTAAGCCCAGTTAATCCATCTATCAGTGACTATTAGTCAAAATTCTGCTGTTACTATAGAAATGGCTTTAGCTCTTACAACTTCTTTGAGAAATCATTCTGATGATGGACCCCGAGACATGATCTATCCGAGAAAGTGTAGCAAGAACATCTTTGCTAACCTAGCAAGGAAGGTTTCAGGTTATACTCTGGACACTGGCCAGCAACATGCACTTACAACTCTGAAAGCCAGCCGTATCCTAGGTTGTATCAAAAGAAGCATGGCAAGCAGGTTGAGAGAGAGGGTTCTGCACCTCTAGTCCACTCTCGTGAGACCCCACCTGCAGTACTGTGTCCGGCTCTGGGGTCCTCAGCACAAGAATATGGACCTGTTGAAGTGGGTCTGGAGGAGATCAGTGAGCTGCAGCACCTCTCCTATGAGGAAAGGCTGAGAGAGTTGGAGTTGTTCAGCCTGGAGAAGAGAAGGTTCCCAGGAGACCTTATTGTCATAGAATCATAGAATCACTTAGGTTGGAAAAGACCTTCAAGGTCATCAAGTCCAACCGTTAACCTAACTCTGCCAAGTCACTGCAAAGCCATGTTCCTAAGTACTATATCTATGCATCTTTTAAACATGTCCAGGGACGGTGATTCAACCACTTCCCTGGGCAGCCTGTTCCAGTGCTTGATGACCTTTTCAGTGAAGAAATTATTCCTAGTATCCAACTTAAACTTCACCTGGCACAACTTGGGGCCATTTCCTCTTGTCCTATTGCTTCTTACTTGTAAGAATGGACCTGCACTCACCTCTCTACAACCTCCTTTCAGGTTGTGGAAAGCAGTAAGGTCTCTTCCCTCAGCCTTCTCTTCTTCAGACTAAACAACATTAGCTCCCTCAAACCATTCTACAATTCTTCCATTTTCTGAGGAATGCTCAGGTTTCACCAAAAGCAACATATTGGTTTAGCTCCACCTCCAGTGTGGAGGTGTCCAATAGACATGGACTATCCATGGTTAACCAAGAAGCATATTTTTTTCCTCACACAAGAGGCTTGATTCTTCTCCTGAAGACTAAGAAAATAAGACTTGGTTCCCACATCCTTGATCCGACAGATATGACATGCACAGGAAGAAGTGCTAAACAAAAATCTGCATTCTCTGTTTTACATAAGAACTGAGGAAGAGAAAGCAGAAAAGCAAAACAAAACTATGAAGAAAAAAGCAATAGGTCGAACTGAGAATATTCCACAAATTCCTGAAGGTATTTGGCTCTTGTTTCAGCATGTAAAACATTTAGATGCCTTCACAGAATTGAAGTCACCTCTGCGATTCTCTGCAGCAATAACATTGCATGGTGTTTAGTTCACTTCCTGATATGCATCTCACAAAGAACCAAAACACACAAGACTAAGATTATAAAGATGAGGATCAGAGGCTTCCTTTTGTGAAACTCCTGGGTGACTGTGTAACTGCTTATTGAAAAAAAACCAACCAAACAAAACAACACTGAATGAAAGAAAGACTAAAGACCTCTGCTTGGTGGAGAATGCCCCATTCATGTCAAGCCAGCCTAAAACATTAGCAAAACAGGCACATGCCTGCATATAGATGACTGTAAAGTTGACTATAGAGTGTAGAGTAGCCTTTACAGGTTTGGTTCAAGGTCCCTTTCAAGCTAATTATTCTCAATCTAACTATATGTATCTGAATGCTTCAAGTTAAATGACTGAAGGAAAGATTTCAACACAAGTAATTTATTTAAGAGCACATCAAGGGAGGAACATGTTAGCAGGACCAGGAAAAAGCTGGCAGTATGGTAGCGGAAACAGATGGTCTTCAAGCAAAATCTCTATTATGATTAAGAGAATGTATTGTTAATAGGGTTACCTTTCTGAAGGAGAAATTCTGCCAAAACCAGCACAAAACAGAGTACTTATTAAAAATGTGATTTAAGTGATCAGATTAAAAGACATTGTCTCTTAGCTGAGATGTGAGCACCAAGTATGTGTTTCTACTTCTTTACAATATGAATGAAAAACCTGAAATAGCAGTTTATGTTCAGTCTATCTATGAAATCAGCATGAAACCTGCAGAGCAAAAGTGATGAAAAGCAAAGGAAGAACAGGGGAAGGAGAGACATGTAAATATCACAGCTGGATGCCAATGGCTGCTAACCCTAAAACCAGAACTCCAATTATGAAGAAACAATGCAAAGACAAAATACATTATGGTCAGATTTATCCTACCTAACTTTGCTCATTTACCAGGTCTGACATAAGATACATACGTATATTGCTTTTGTAGATAATAGAGACAGATATGTGTCTCCTGAGAGTGGCATTTCCCACCCTAAAAACAGTTGTCTGAGATACAGATGTGTCTAAGCTGCCGTTCTTAAGTCCCCTTTTAAAGTCACTGAATGCCCTAATTTAGTCTCCAAAAGTGAGTGACCTGCTGGCACACCTTTAAGTTCAAAGGGCTGCTGAACATTCACTAAAGACGCTCATTTCTAGAAGCATGTAAGAATTTATTTATTTGCGAAGATCTTGGCCTTTCTTTTTTGAAAGCTAACTGCAGTATGAAAAGATGTGATACTTCAGACTCTATACCCTACTAAGTAAACTCCAATATTCGGCCTACCACTGCTCACTGCATATTTCTTTTCCTTCAGCAGGGTTGCTGACATGAAACTAGGTGTATATATAACAATTATTCCAGTAAAAACATTTCGATCTTGTTAAAAATCAAGAGGACTATTACATTCAGCAGTTGGTCAGGAGCAGTGCTAGTGCAGGCCCTGGCTTTGCCTCCTGCTGTGCATGAGCGGTCTGTGTCCTCTCACCTCCCTGTGCCGCAACCACCGTACCAGCAAAATGGAGGCAAGCTGCTCAGCATGAACGGAGGCTGAAGGGCTTAGGAGAGCCCTGGAACTCCTCAAGTAGGAGCTTGCTGTTGCTGGCCTCTCCCTATGTCATATAGGAAGCCTAGGAGACTTACTCAAAGCCTCTGGTTTTCTGCACACGACCAGACTCCACAGATTGAATACTGATACATCTAGACAGCCATACCTGCAATATCCACTGTCTGCACTTTCTTTCTCTCAGCAAAGAGTGCATGTGTTAAACATGAGATGGGGGGGGGGGGGAAGGGGCAGCTCTCATGGTGCACACAACATCATACCCGTGGCCAAGGGTTGGAGAAGCAACATGGTAATGTTAGTCATCTTTATCCACAATTCAGATTTTGTGAACTATTAAAGAACCCCATAATCATACCATCTGTTTCATCCGTGGATGTAGCACAATCTGCAAATGATCGTTTTACTCCAGAATGCTTTGAAAGCAGCCTGCAATGAGTGAGCCATACAAGAGGCAGTCAAGCCCCAGGACGAATATCATTAGCATTCAACTTATCCAGAGCTGAGATGCAGTAATAGGAACAGTACTTTGGGCACTTCTTAGCTGTCATTTTAATGACTTACCAGCAAAAAGATCAGAAGAGCATCTGACCATCTTACATTAAGCTTTTGCCACAGCAGAAAGGTAGTGCATGCTGGTGTTAGAGTGCAAAATGAGCTTTATACAGTATTAGAACATCAGACATCACCAAATACATACAGACAGGGCTGTGAGACTCCAGCCCACAGAATTCTTCTCCAAAACACAGACTTCACTGGGCATCAGCCAGCTACACCAAACAACAGCCCAGGAGGCCACAGCAAATGAAAACTAGCAAAAGGGGAAAAACTTGCCACAGGGCAATTTTTCCATCCCACACTAAGAATGGTGGAAAATTGAAGAAGCAACAGGCTTTCTAACAACACCTCAGATATTAATCTAAAACCTTTAGAAGCTTCTGTGGGAAGGATTGACATTTTCTGAGCTGGCTCATGCTCAATACAGCTGATGACCCTTCCTCTCAAAGCTGTAGACAGTGAGTACATACATACATGAACATACTGTATCAGTGAGCTGAAGTGGGGGAGCATCTCCTCTCTTAACTGGGAGAAAACTTCTCTCTAGCATCAATGACAAAGTTGGTATCTTGCATCTCAAAGCTGACAAGTACTGAAAAGTTAGAATATCTCATTCAAGGAGTGATTTCAGGCAGTGTTCAGCAAAACATCAGGTTGCTACACTCCTTGGACACAAACTCAACCTAAATATCCCAATAGTGCTGCTGAGGTCAGTACTGTTACTCCCGTGTGGCATCAGGTATGTCTTTTACGGGCATTGGTTGAAACTTTGACTTCCATTTCATTGCAATTTCATTAGTGTAGCAGGTGTTCAAGTGAAGCAGCAAGTACCTTACACCAGCTTACGGTCTATTTTTGTCATTGCTTTTCTCAGTATATGTAAAATGAAAGAATCAAACCAAAGGAACAAAGAATGTGCCTGCGTATACAAGTAAACCCAGCAGCATGTTCAGTATCTGCAAGACCTGCAGACTGCTCCCGAGGTTACAGACCAGCCATTACAGCATAGCAGTCAAATATTTGAGCTCAGTTCTTAGCTTGATCTTAATTTGCCTGAGGAATCTTAGGGAATTGACTTCCACATACTGTGTATAGAATCATCAGGGTTGGA
>VYZX01026564.1:0-60926 GCA_013401335.1 Brachypteracias leptosomus
TGAGGGTTAAAAAAAAGGGTTAGTTTGAATGTTTCCCTGGTTTAATATGTTATCTTCCATTTCATTTGCTGTAGTGCCACTCATGTAAGAACTCTTCCTTTATACTCAGTTTCCATGTTGCTGTTGATTAGAAACTCTGGAGCATCTCTCTTATGAAGAAAAGCTGAGAGAGTTGGGCTTGTTCAGCCTGGAGAAGACAAAGCTCAGGGGAGACCTTATTGTGGCCTTCCAGTATCTGAAGGGGGCTACAAGAAAGCTGGGAAGGGACTTTTTACAAGTACTTGTAGTGATAGGAAGAGGAATCATAGGTTCAAACTAGAAGAGGTGAGACTTAGATTAGGTGTAAGAAGTTCTTCACTCTGAGGGTGGTGAGACACTGGCACAGGTTGCCCAGGGAGGTTGTGGATGCTCCATCCCTGGAGGTGTTCAAGACCAGGTTGGATGGGACTGTGAGCAACCTGCTCTAGTGGGAGGTGTCCCTGCCATGGCAGGGGGTTGAAATAGATGATCTTTGAGGTCCCTTCCAACCCTGACCATTCTATGATCTTATGTATACAGCTTGGGTGTGATCTTAATGTGATTTTAGAACTTTTAGGTTACCCTGGTGCAGACATGGTTCTCTCATCTTCTGAGTAGAGAAGCAGAGCACAAAGCTGGGAAAGCCTTAATTACACACCTTGCTTTGTTCAATGCTTAAATTAACTTGAGCTATTCTGAGAGCACTGTGCATCAATCCTCTAGTAGAAGACCAACAAAAAGAGAAATTGGAGATTTTAGCTGAAAATTTCCTTTAGGTTTCTCCATTCCCTGTGTGTATGTGATAATATCACAATCTCTATCACCTTCAAGGAGATCTTAAAGTTTAGTTAGTCTAATTTATCTGGGAGACACTTGATTTACTGCCTTTTCATTACTAAAAAACAGTTCAAGGATTTCTTTGTTGGCTGGTTTAGTTAAGACAAAGCTGATCTCTCAGCCCTACATAGAACCAGCTTTGGGTGAAGACCACAATTGATTGTTGGGGTTTTTTCATGATGACAGTTGATTCTGAATTTAATACATTTAGGAAATCACATGTTATTAAATCACAGGAGTTTATGAATGAATCCCCCCCTCACCCATTGGTGAAACCCACATGGGTCTTCACTTTTCTGGTAGGTTATATTGGAAATATTCTGAGCAAAGAGGTGTTGATTTTAGGTGTTGGATGATGCACCCACCAGTTATTTCTCAGACTCTAGTGAATGAATTGTCTGTTGGGGGTACAACCATAGATACCTTCTTCACAGCACAGAAGATACTTCATTTTTTCTTTTTTTAATCCTTTTTCTCTTCTTGAAGACTTTTGAATTAGTCTAAACCAAGCCTAACCCATGTCTTACACATCAAGAAGAATCATTAAAACTAAGTAATGCCCTACAATTGAATTAAATGTGGAGAAAGAAGATTGAAACCTCTTTCCCTCCGTTTTAATAGGAAGTTGATGCAAATGGAGGGGGATAAGCAAATGAGAAGGCATTTGGATGAAAAAGTGATAGGTTGGATTGTCTAGATTGATGGTTAATGATGCAGTTATGAAGCAGAACGAGGGGATGGATGTGGGGGATGTAATACCAGAGAAATTAAGCAGGTTAATTCCAGGCCTTGATGCAAGACTCCATTACTCTGCTCTTTGAGTGCAGGTTATTAAAGTTACCTAATGCCTTTAACTCACTTAATGCTTGCTGATCATGCTTATGCACAAAAGCAGAGGTTGGAAGTGTTTTAATGTTGCTTTTTGCTGTTTCTTCTTAGAAATGTGGAATTTTTTTAATTGGAAAATAGCCTGATTCAATCCTCTCAGTGTCCAGGTGCTGGTGTTCCTGTGGGGAATTAATCTAAGATTTACCTGGAGAAAATTGCTGTGCTCGACCTCCAAACTGTTTTCCAGTGTGGTTTTTGCTTATTGTGCTTGTTACTAATATTTCCTTTTCCTTTCCTTTTTATTTTACTACATAGCAATAGTTTGGAGGAACATATATGGGAAGGACTTGGGGGTGCTGGGGGTGAGGAGCTGGAGCTGAGCTGGCCCCAGCAGCCAATGTCCTCCTGGGCTGCTCCCCAGCAGCGTGGGCAGCAGGGCAGGGAGGGGATCCTGCCCCTCTGCTCCAACCTGGGGAGACCCCCCTGAGTGCTGGGGCAGCTCTGGAGTCCTCAGCACAGCAGAGCCATGGAGCTGGGGGAGTGGGGCCAGAGGAGGCCCCAGCAATGGTGGGAGGGCTGGAGGCCTCTGCTGGGAGGCCAGGCTGGGAGAGTTGGGCTTGGTCAGCCTGCAGAAGGGAAGGCTCCACAGAGACCTTCTGGGGGCCTTGCAGTACCTAAAGGGGGCTTATAAGAAAGATGGGGAGGGCGTGTTGGGACAGGACAAAGGGCCATGGTTTTGAACTAAGAGAGGGAGAATTAGACTAGAGAAAAGGAAGAGATTTTTGCTGCTGAGGGTGGTGGGAGCCTGTCTCAGTTTTCCCAGAGAGGTGGTGGCTGCTCCATCCTTGGAACCATTGCAGGTGAGGTTGGCCGGGGCTCTGAGGAATCTGCTCTAGTTGCAGATGTCCCTGCTCAGTGTAAGGGGTTGGACGAGATGACCTTGAAAGGTCCCTTCCAACCCAAACCATTTTCTAGTTCTACGAGCATAATATGTTGACCAGGAGAGTTCTGTTTTGCCTTGTAGATATGAGTCCTCCCTGCATGCCCTACTTGGTTATCACCAGCTGGTTAACATCCAGTCTTCTTCATCATGTGATATGGCTGTGTGTAGGAGAATGATGCCTTGTTAATCCTGCTTTTGAACCTCCAGTTAGATGCTGGGACACTTTATTCAGCTTCAGGCCCTGCTGTTGACACTGAAGCTGTGTTATAATTTTCTAGAGTTACATGTGACTTGGTACAAGCAGAACTTTTTAACATTCATCATCATGGTTCCACTGGAGAAACAAGCAGGACCAATCATACCCTTGAAGCCTGTTGCTTTCTGCCTAAGCTGTTGGTGATGCCTACACACCACCATGGCTGTTGTCAGATATACCCATTGGGGGAGTTGATAGGGGCTAGTGTTGGTCTTCAGGAGGAACAGAAATAGTCTCATTTTCTCTGAGTTGAGCTGGTTCCACATGGCTAAGTGATAAAACCAGTGTCAATATGTCCATATTTATAAGCAATATCAGTAGGAACCAGAGTTCACCAAAGAACAGGACTGTTAAAGCTTTGCCAAGGTTTATGTATTTCTCAGTGTAGATCTTGATATGGAAAATATTTTTCTCATTTCAGTTGCCATCAGTCTTCTTAGATAAATAAATATCTATATATACACACACACTCTTTTTGACACAAGATCCTTGTCTAGATTGGATATTAGGAAGAATTTCTTTATGGAAGGGTTGTCAGGCATTGGAACAGGTTTCCCAGGGCAGTGGTGGAGTCACCATCCCTGGAGATATTTGAGTCATGTAGACCTAGTGGTTAAGATATGGTTTAGTTGAGGACTTGTCAGTGTTAGGTTAATGATTGGACTTGATGATCTTGAAGGTCTTTTCCAATCTAGGCAATTATTTGATACATGGGGAGACAGCGTGTCAGGAAAGGACCAGTTCCTCTGGAGATGGGGACAAATGAGACGTCATCTTCTCAGCATATTTCAGCTTATTTGGGAAGCTGACAGGACTGAACACCAGCCCAATTCTCTGCTTTACAAGATGCTTCTGTTACTTCTGACCTTAATCTAAACCTTCTATTAAGTGGCCTGCTCATTTTAATTGTTTTCAAATTACTGCACCTCGTTAGAGCCTCGTTTGCTTCATTTCCTCACTCGTGTCACTGTCAAGATGCATTTCTGAGTGCTCTGAAGAGCATCATCTCTGGAGGGACAGCTGCTGAATTTGCCTGAATATTGATACAGACATTTTATGAATTATTTTTCGTGCTGTTCCTTTGACTATGGGACCTCTTGCCCTGAACAGAAATAGGATAAGTGGGTTTAGATCTGTTGAAGGTGAGTTGAAGAGTGATCAATAAGTTCTAAAGAAGCTTGAGCCACAGTTGGGCAGGACTTAAGTGAATCTTTAATCTTTATATACTCAAATAAAAACAGGCAGAAAAGATTAATTCTAGAAAGGCTTTATTTTCCCTTTAATGCAAGTTAAATAAGCAGATGGGAATAAACTGTTGTAACAGAATTATGGTGTCGTGCAAACTAGACCTTTTTTAATGACTGCCTGGGAAGACATGCCTTTGAAAAGAGTATAAATACCTATTTTAATAACAAGACAAGCTGCTGGGTGCCAAGGATTAAAAATAGCAAATAGTAATATTTCTTTTAACCATTTGTGGAGTGGTGTTTTCCCTTGCTCTGAAGGCAGGTGGAGAAGTGTCTCTTTGACTAAGGTCCTTGTCTAGAAGGTGGGTTGTGGTTTTGGGGGCAGGGGGCTGGGACGTGGCCTCTCTGCTGTTTAATTTAGTGCCTCTTGGGTTTGATTCACCTGATGTCAACCAGAAGTGGTTCTGGAGCTGTGAGTTCCCATTATCACCACTTAGCCCAGCTTAGCTCCTCAGCTGGGTGGCTTGTACCCTTACTGTCTTTGGGAGAGCAAAGTTGGTCTCTTGAGGTTTATCATAGAATCATAGAATTGTGAGGGTTAGAAGGGACCTTAAAGATCATCTAGTTCCAACCCCCCTGCCGTGGGCAGGGACACCTCCCACTAGATCAGCAGAGCAGATGGACACAGGAAAATCAACATGACACATACCACATTGAGAGTGGTGGAAGTTGTCTTCAAAGAACATTGTGCATTAGGACAACATGCAACTTCCCTTTAATAGTTATTCTGGCACAGAGGTATTTTCTGTCACCCTTTTTGTCCTTCATGTTTTGATCAGCCAGTCCCTGCTTGAGAACTTCTTTCCAAGGCTTGGAGAAAATGAATGAGTCTGGAAAATTTGAATACGTACTTATTGTCTTCTTTTTCCCCACTTTTTTATGGTGGAATCTGACTTTCAAAGTCATTTAACCTGCCTGTTTTACTTTAAAATACTTCAGTTTTCCCTCAGCGTATCAGAAATGTCACAAAATACCTCTTAGGCTCTGATATTTATGTTCAGGTTAGGCTGAGACCTGGGTTGCTGTAGAAATGAGGGGTAAATAGCTCTTCCAGTTGTGGTGCCTGGTGTTTTAAGAAAGATGGCTACTGAGTGAAGGGAGAGGGGATCCTGCCCCTCTGCTCCATCCTGGGGAGACCCCCCTGCAGTGCTGGGGCAGCTCTGGAGTCCTCAGCACAGCAGAGCCATGGAGCTGGGGGAGCGGGGCCAGAGGAGGCCCCAGCAATGGTGGGAGGGCTGGAAGCCTCTGCTGGGAGGCCAGGCTGGGAGAGTTGGGCTTGGTCATCTCCAGGGAGACCTTCTGGTCTTGCAGGACTTCAAGAGGCCTGTCAGAAAGATGGGGACAAATTTTTGATCGGGCCCTATTGGGACAAGACAAGGGGTGATGGTTTTAAACTAAAAGAGATTTAGACTAGATCTAAGGTCGACATTTTTGCTGCTGATGTATTTGGACCACACTGTTTTCTGCTCCTGGTAGATACCCCAGAACTGCTACTTTGATTCCCTGGTTGACCATGATCTTTGCTTTTCTGCACACCTCAAACCAGCAGCTGTTTGGTTTCTGGAGGTTTTGTGTCAGAACTTGCCTGTGAGATGGTCGGTGCTCTGCTATCTCAGAGATGTCTTTTGATTTTTGGAGCACAGCTGCTGCTGGTGGGTTAATGTTTTCATAGATCAAATTGACTGTGGAAAATTATTTCCCTGGTGAGACCAAGATACCTCCATGTTTTCAGCTCTGCTTGGAAACTTCAGGGTATTGGAGAGGGGGGAAAAAAAGTATAAGTCTGTTCTTTGACAGGACTAGCAAAAGTTGCTGGTTTCTGAGAAGCAAGAGCTGGGTGTGTTTGCTTGGACCTTTTTTATTTGATGTCTACTTCTGACATTCTGGACATTTATGGGATGTATTTGCTTTGTCTGACTTTCTAAGGAGTCAGCCATCTGGTACTGTCAGGGATGTTGGATCACCCTTCCAAAAAGAAAAGAAGACTTTGCTTTTCATCTTCCACTTGAAATAGCTCATTAATTAAAAAAAACCCCCAACAAAATATTGAGATACATAATACATTAGACCCTGTGTGTAGCTTGGATCATATAGAGGAGGGCAGAAGTGAATGAGGGAAGTTCAAACCTTGCTTGGCAGAGAAGTAAGACCATGAAGTACCATCAAACACACAAATAGTGCTGGGGAGAGGGGGGAGGAGGGTGAGGTAAAGTTTTCCTTCCAGTTCTTTTCACTCATAATCATCTGTCCTGCAGCTTGAGCATCATTTCCATCTGAAGGGCAGAACTCCCTCAAACCTCTTCATCTTCTGCTTCTCAGGCTTCCCTGATGGGTCATCTTACTCAGCTGATTGCCTTGACAGCCCCTCATCCAGCTGATAAATGAGGGTTGCATTGTTTTTATTATACTCCAATATGTTGTCTTCTGTGCTCTTAATGCTTCGTGGCAGGAGAAGATCCTGCTGGATCTAATGCAGAGAATCACTGAAGTAGCCAAGAGGTCCCAGAAGCAGATGTGAGGTATCTGATTTTTCTCTGCTTGTTAACTACTGTACAGGAGATAAAAAGGAGTCTTTTTGCTTCAGAAATCCTTGAGGTTAAAGCTGTGTGTTCATCCTGACAGCTGGCAGGGAGGATTTGCAGATCATTAATGAAGTTGTGAGCCAGGCTCCTCCAGCAGCTCTTTTCTCACACCTTCAGGGCTGCTTTCAGGGGAATGAAGCAGGAAAGTTGACTCCTCTTGTCCTCATGTGGGAAACAGGACATTCCTTCAGACAGGAGATACAGGAGATGTTTTGTACTTCTCTCCCAGTGTTTAGTTGAGTGATGGACATGTTTTCATAGAATCATAGAATGGTTTGGGTTGGAAGGGACCTCCAAAAGTCATCTAGTCCAACCCCCCTACAATAAGCAGGGACATCTCTACCTAGGGCAGGTTGCTCAGAGCCCCATCAAGCCTGACCTTGAATGTCTCCAGGGATGGGGCCTCCACCACCTTTGTGGGCAACCTGTTCCAGTGATCAACCACCCTCCTATTAAAGAACTTTTCCTAATGTTAAACCTAAATCTCCCCTTTTCTAGTTTAAAATCATCACCCCTCATCCTGTCACTACAAACCCTTGAGAACAGATCCTCCCCCACCTTCCTATAGGTCCCTTTCAGGTATTGGAAGGTCACTATAAGGTCCCCTGGAGCCTTCTCTCATGTCAAATCCTGTCATAATGTTTCTCTATCATTTATGTTCTTGCCTCTTTAGGAGGTATCTTGTTCTGGTAACCCAAGTGCTCAGCCCAGTTCAGATAAACTGGAACTGCTCAAAGTCGTTTTTACTCTTGCTCTTGATACTCAATTACACGCTGGAGGGAAGGGATCCATCCAGAGGGACCTCAACAAGGCCAAGTTCAAGGTCCTGCACTTGGGTTGGGGTGATCCCAAGCACAAATATGGTCTGGGCTGAATATGGATTGAGAGTAGTCCTGAGAAAGACTCTGGAATCCTCAGCACAGGAGAGACATGGAGCTGGTAGAGCGGGGCTGGAGGAGGCCACAGAGATGATGTGAGGGCTGGAAGCCTCTGCTGGGAGGCCAGGCTGGGAGAGTTGGGCTTGTTCAGCCTGGAGAAGGGGAGACCTTCTTGTAGCCATCCAGTATGGCAATTAGTACGGAGGGGACCTCACTGGGAAGCTCTGATTGATTTATTTTTCCCCATTGACAGTACTCAGATCAACCAACCAACCCTGTGCTGTGTGTCATGGAGTGTAAAGCAGATTAATTTCT
The DNA here is from genome assembly GCA_013401335.1 of Brachypteracias leptosomus. NCBI lineage: Eukaryota > Metazoa > Chordata > Aves > Coraciiformes > Brachypteraciidae > Brachypteracias > Brachypteracias leptosomus. The sequence continues at coordinate 7,905 of VYZX01026564.1, forward strand.
GTCCCAGGGGTCTCAGAGGAGCTGGGACCATAAAAATGTATATCTGTAATTGCCATCTTGACTCTGCTCACCTCACATTCCAGCCTGCTTTTAGTAGCAGCTATTGTGGAACCACAAGAGCTTGGGGTGGGTGATTTATATCACCTGAAAGCAGCTGTAGGAACCCCTTTTTTCACCTATTATAAAGCATTAGCCTCTGACCCTCTTGGTTTGTGATGGATTAGCTGTTAAAAGCATTCTAGAGTTGACTTGTGTAGGGGAAGGAACATAAGAAAGGGATCCAAGTGATGGAGTCGTATTTCATTGTTGGGGTGTCCACTGATGTTCCAACAGCAGAGTTCAGGGGCTTCTTGAGAGATTTTCAAAGCTAATAATTAAAAAAAAAAAAAAAAAGGAAAGAGGTAGGTGACACCCATGTTGATGGGTTGTCATGGTAACCAGAACATTCTCCATTTTGTAAAGACCCAGAAAATGCAGGAGTCCTTGAGGTATAAAGACTTGTAAAAACATCATAATACATATAAAATGTTATGCAGAGAGAAGATAATTTTCTATCTGTATGGCCAAAGATCTGAAAAAGAACCAAATACAAAACTTTTCACAGAATCATAGGATGGTTTGGGTTGGAAGGGACCTTAAAGATCATCTAGTTGCAACCCCCCTGCCATGGGAGGTGTCCCTGCCATGGCAGGGGGATTGGAATGAAATGATCTTTAAGGTCCCTCCCAACCCAACCCATTCTATGATAATTCTGAATTTTTAAAGGGCATTTTAGGAAGGCAAACCCACAGTTGTATTTGTGCTGCAAAGCCTGGAATTAGCAATCTCCTTCTGAAGCATTTGTTGTGAAAATAGAGGGTTAAAGGCTTGCTGGCAAGGCAAAAAGGAGATATCATGATATTAGAGGAGACTTTTGCAACGTTCCCCTCCTTCCAGCCTTGTTCTGTTTTATTTGTGATAACACAGCAGAGCAGAGACCAAATGTCAGAGGAGGAGAAAGCTCCTGACTCTGCTTGTGGAGAAACAACTGAGGTGAAATTCTTTGTTCTTTGATGCTCTCTGATGAGGAGCAGAGTTTAAATTTCTAGTTGTGAGTGTATATATAGAAAAAATTAACCTGTTTGTTTGATAAACAACATTCAGGTGAAAAAAGCTGCCCCATGTCCTTGTTCTCTATGTTTGTATCTTCTGCATTATGTGCTGCTGGGTTCTGGGACAGTGATTACACTGGGGCTGCTGGAGAAGATCTTGAATGCAACGAGCACCAGTCTAATTATTTTGTTCACTAGAGGCAATAATTGGCTTGTTCAGAAGTAATGAGATAATTCAGATGTAAATTCATTTTTGAAGGGGAATTTTAATAATGGATAATCTAGGAAATTATATCGTGAATGAAAGAATATTTTGTTTATCAAAGGAGCAAGTAATGTAACTGCAGAAGGTTGGGACCATTTCAGCTCGTTCCCAGCTGGAGACAGAATCTGGGAGATTGCTCTTGACTGTTGGGTAAATGCTTCTGAGATGTTCCTGTTGGGTTTTTAACAAGGCTGCTGTTATCCTGTGAAAAAGTAGCTGCAGCACTATGGACAGGGTTGGTCTTTGTGGAGATGAACTTGATCATAGAATCAGAGAATGGTTTGGGTTGAAGGGACCTTTCAAGATCATCTAGTCCAACCCCCTGCGCTGAGCAGGGACATCTGCAACTAGAGCAGGTTGCTCAGAGCCCCAAACAACCTCACCTGCAATGGTTCCAGGGATGGGGCAGTCACCACCTCTCTGGGCAACCTGGCACAGGCTCTCACCACCCTCAGCAGCAAACATTTTTTCATTCTCTCCAGTCTAAATCTCCCTCTCTTGATTAAAACCATCATCCCTTGTCCTGTCCCAACACGCCCTGCTCAAAAGTCCCTCCCCATCTTTCTGACAGGCCCCTTGAAGTCCTGCAAAGCCCCAAGGAGGTCTCCAGGGGAGTACATGAGTGGCCACACTAAATTTAAGCCTTATGGAAATGTTTTAGTGAACAGAATCCAGACCTCAGCAGTTGTGTGCTTTGATATTTCTCCTTAATTTTTTTCTTTAGCATTCCTGTCATTGTCCTTCAGGCAGTTTTGGTGAGCCAGGATGTTTTTCCCTTTAGATGTGGTGCTGAGGGACATGGTTTAGTGGTGATCTGCAGTGCTGGGTTAATGGTTGGACTTGATGATCATAAAGGTCTTTTCCAACCTAAATGATTCTATGATCTCCTGCTGATAAAACTACTGCTCCCAACTTTGAGAACATGAAAGCCATGTTCTTAAAGGTCTTTTCCAGCCTAACTGATCTGTGATTCTATGATTCTAGCATTAGAAGTCTGATTTTGAAAGGCTTGGGTTGGCTTATTTAACTTCATAACTTTATTTTTCTAATCATCAGAGCAGAGAACTATTCTTTTCCATTTCCAGATCTAGTGCTGGCTTGCTTTGGAGCTTCTCATAAGTCTTCATGCCTTGTGCTTTCAGTCTTGGGTTACTAAAGCTGAGTGTTGGTCCCCAGTGAAGTCCTTAGGAGCTATAAATGTGAGTATGAGGCAGGTCCCCACGTTCTGCCTTCTCAACCCAGGCTTTTTTCTCTGTTTATTTAGGGATTTGCAAAAACAGAGACATGATATGAGGGGAGAGACCTTCAGATGGATAGAAGGCGATACAGTGCTTGATTATACCATCTAGGTGGCATGGCAGCTCTATGAAGCTATGTCACCATAGATGCCACTAGGTGGGCAGGAAAACTGATGGAGAGCAGAAGGGACCAGCACCAAGCTGAGGAGAATTTCCATGTGCTTCTAGAAAGCAAATTTTAAAAGAATCATAGAATTGTCAGGGTTGGAAGGGACCTTAATGATCCCCCAGTTCCAACCCCCCTGCCATGGGCAGGGACACCTCCCACTAGAGCAGGTTGCTCACAGCCCCAGCCAGCCTGGCCTTCAAAATGTCCAGGGATGGGGCTTCCACCACCTCTCTGGGCAACCTGTGCCAGTGTCTCCCCACCCTCCTGGGGAAGAACTTCTTCCTAATGTCTCATCTGAATCTCTTCACCTCTAGTTTTGATCCATTCCCCCCAGTCCTACCACTACCCAACATCCTAAAAAGTCCCTCCCCAGCTTTCTTGTAGCCCCCTTCAGATCCTGGAAGGCCACAAGAAGGTCCCCTCAGCGCCTTCTCTTCTCCAGATGTAATAACCCCAACTCTCTCAGTCTGTCCTTGTGGGAGAGGTGCTCCAGCCTCTGATCATTCTCATGGCCCTCCTTATGTGGAATGGTTTGGTTTTTGTAGGAGCATGTGGACGACTCAAAGAGATGAATTGAGCAGGGGGAGGAAGGTTGGAGATGATGATTTACTGGAAGAATCCCCTTTGTTGGCTTTCTTCAGCAGCCCTGTGGTGCTTTCCCCCCACATTGTCCTTTGCCTCAGCCTTTTTCTCTTTGCTTTGGCTGTGAATTCATGTCAAGCCCTCTTGGTTGGGCCTGTGCTGAAGAGCTGTGGCTCATTTTAATCAAGCTTGAACTGTCATCCTGGTTCATCAATGTCACATTAACATCACTCCTGCTCATCAATGTCACATTAAGGGTAAATCCCAACGCCCTGGTGATTAAAGTGGATGGAAATCACAGCTCTGTGTGTGGCCAAATAGCTCCTCATCAACGGGGCTTTTGATGGGGCCTGAGAGTTTAATGCAGGCCTTAATCAAGGGCTCGTAACTGGTTTCTCTGCTGGTTTTTCTCCTCGTGATGCTGAATTGCATTAACACGTGCATGGATTCCCTATTTCTGTTCAACACATGGTGTCAGGGCTGGAGGAGAAACCTGGCTCTGGGCTGGAGCATTGCTCAGATTAACAGCTCAGGCCCTCAGTGATAATGGGGCAAAGTGCTCAAGAATTGCTATTGAAGACTATTGAAGATTAGGAAGGTGGGAAATCATTAAGGAGGGAGGAAGGTGGGGAAGGGTGTAGAGCAGGAGTGTGGTGAGGAGCAGCTGAGGGAGCTGGGGGGGTTGAGGCTGGAGCAAAGGAGGCTCAGGGGAGACCTTGTGGCTCTGCACAAGTCCCTGCAAGGAGGTTGGAGCCAGGGGGGGTCGGGCTCTTCTCCCAAGGTAACAATCAACAGGACCACTGGTAACAGGTCTCAAGTTGCCCCAGGAGAGGTTTAGGTTGGAGCTGAGGAGAAATGTCTTCATGGAAAGGGATGTTGTGGGCTGTGGCAGGCTGGGCAGGGCAGGGGTGGAGTCCCCATCCCTGGAGGGGTTTCCAAGGTGTGGAGATGTGGTGCTGGGGGACATGGGTTAGTGGTGCCTTAGCAGCAATGGGGGAATAGTTGGACTTGATGATCTGAAAGGTCTTTTCCAACCAAAACAACTCTATAATTCTATGACAGCTGTTATTCACCAAATCACTCAGTGCCCTGCTCAATTCACAGGAGGCACTTGCTCACCTGTGAGCCCATCACATGCCTTTTAAACAATAATTTGCTTTTCCCAAGTGGCACAAGAGGTTCCAGTCCAGTGCGAGAAGCACTTTGCTAATTTATCAGTAATTAGCTGAAGTTGCAAGTTAACCAGCAGTGGTGCCCAGCAGTAGAACAGGAATCAGAAGTGGCAGAATGAAGCCAGCCAGGCACCAAATTAAATGCCTGTGTAAAAGTCTGAATTTCTTCATGCTAAGAAAATTATGTTTATGCTTGAATTATAGATAACATAGTGCCCAGTGACAGGACAAGAGGTAACAGGCACAGACTTGAGCATAGGAAGTTCCATCTACGCATGAGGAGGAACTTCTTTACTGTGGGGGTGTTGGAGCCTGGCCCAGGCTGCCCAAAGAGGGTGTAGAGTCTCCATCTCTGGAGGCTTTCAAGACCAATCTGGATGTGTTCCTGTGTGACCTGCCCTGGGTGAACCTGCTCTGACAGGGGAGTAGGATGAGATGATCTCCAGAGGTCCCTTCCAACCCAAACCATTCTGAGATTCTGGGATCCATTTAAGACTCAGTAATGGAATAAAACATTGGATAAAGGGTTTTTAATGTGGTTTCTGCAGTAAAGACCAGACTCTTCCAGGCTGAAGCTCTCTGAGCAATCCCTTGCTGGGTTGCCAGGGTGTATTTTCCCCAGTTCCTCCCTCAGTGTCTGCATAGCAGGAGAGTTTTCCCCCAACTTTTGCTGTTCTAATTGAGTCAGTACTGCCATAGGCTTCTCCAGCATTAGACTTAATTAATGACAGAGCATGCAAGGCTCATTAAAGTGGAGAAAAAAAGGACTGTCATGAGCTATTTGTCAGTGGCAGATCTGCTCTGTCGAGGAGAGTTACAGTTAACCTTTAACCAGTTCTGGTGGCAGCTAAAAGGTGCTTCCATCCTCTTTAGCTGTCATCAGACCTGGGTAAAGGTTAACATCTTGCTTCTGGCACCAGGGTCGTGCCAGGGCACTGTTGTCTTCTCAGACCCGTGGTCTGATTTCCTGGCTATGCCTTCAAAAGGCAATGGGAGCATGAAATGAGAAGAAAATGCAGGTTCCAAATTAAAAACAATGAAGTACAAGAGCACGTGTGTTGGAAACAACTGATTCCTACGTGCAATCTTCGTTAGGGAGTCCTGGATTTAATTGGAGTCCTTAAAGCAGAAAGCCGTGGTGGCTTCTTTACCCTGGTGTCTTGCTTCCAGTGGTGATGTATAGAATCAGAGAATCATTTAGGTTGGAAAAGACCTCTAGGATCATCAAGTCCAACCTTTGGCCAACATCGGTGTAGTCGCTTGTCAAAGAAACCACTCTTTAGGGTTGAGCTCAGTCTTTTGTTTCCTCCTCTGCTGTTGTTTTTTTTTTGGTCTGTTTGTGGGATATATTCAAATAGTGCAGTATTTGGGGTGGGATTTGTCACAGAATCATAGAATTGTCAGGGTTGGAAGGGACCTTAAAGATAATCTTCGTTCCACCCCCCCTGCCATAGGCAGGGACACCTCCCACTAGAGCAGGTTACTCAGAGCCCCAGCCAGCCTGACCTTCAACATTTCCAGGGATGGGGCTTCCCCCACCTCTCTGGGCAACCTGTGCCAGTGTCTCCCCACCCTCGTGGGGAAGAACTTCTTCCTAATGTCTCATCTGAATCTCCCCCCCTCTAGTTTTGAGCCATCCCTCCCAGTCCTACCACTACCCAACATCCTAAAAAGTCCCTCCCCAGCTTTCTTGTAGCCCCCTTCAGATCCTGGAAGGCCACAAGAAGGTCCCCTGGGAGCCTTCTCTTCTCCAGACTGAACAACCCCAACTCTCTCAGTCATCTCCTGCCTCTGAATTCTTCCATCTGAAGAAGCAGATGAGCTGAAGCTCTGGCTTAGCATCATTGGGCTGCTGGAAGACAAATGAGAAAAGGGATGATGGAGGGAGACTTTGTGCTTGAGAACTTGTGGTGCTTAACATAGAGATGGGCTCGATGGAATATAAAGTATAAAAGGGTGGCAAAGCCTGCTTCATCCTCTGGAGTCTCTGGTAGGATGCAAAGCCTTTGTTCTCAAGATCTTCAGTGAAGGTGAATTGCAGAAGCTACTTGCAAACCGAATGGGAGTGTCTTCCAAATGGCCATAGCAGCATCTGAAGGTGACAACTTCCTCCTGGAGCTCAACAGATACAAAGGGCAGGTTATAGTTCATGTCTGGCTCTAAAACCAGCAGAGGTTTGGAGTTATCAGGTATTGACAAAGCAGTTCTGAGGCATTGATGGAATTCTCTACCTGCATTTCTGCCTGGCTCGCTTCCATCAAGTCTTCTACTAGTTTTGACCCAAACAAGCCTCTGGTTACATGTACAAACTGTAGCTTACATGGGAGTGTGTTCAAAAAAGAGTAGCAAAGGTGGGGAAGGGTGTAGAGCAGGAGTGCGGTGAGGAGCAGCTGAGGGAGCTGGGGGGGTTGAGGCTGGAGCAAAGGAGGCTCAGGGGAGACCTTGTGGCTCTGCACAAGTCCCTGCAAGGAGGTTGGAGCCAGGGGGGGTCGGGCTCTTCTCCAGGGAGACCTTCTGAGGTAGTAGTGGAGTCTGGAAGGGATAAAAATGAGGGATCACCAAAGAACAGATGTTACAGTGTTTTCCTTCCTCAGCATGTATTTTATATCTGTTATGCTGTGGGGATTTACAGAGTTGTTGTTGGATGGAAATCACTACTCTGGAAGGTTGTTCTTGGAGGATAAATCATGTCTTGGTCCCTGTTTGTCTGAGCCTTAGTTGAACCCAGAACCTGTATAGAAGTTTTTTAGCTTTGAAGTCATAGAGAAGTTGGATGCTCCATCCCTGGAGGTGTTCAAGGCCAGGTTGGATGGGGCTTTGAGCAACCTGCTCTAGTGGGAAGTGTCCCTTCCAAGGCAGGGGGGTTGGAACGAGATGATCTTTGAGATCTCTTCCAACCCAACCCATTCTATGATTCTATTCTATGATAAGTTCCATTCTGATTCCCTTTTTTTGGTGAGATATACCATGCTTACAGACAAAAACCCAAAACCCACCATTTTCCTTATGATTTCCTGTGCTGGTGGAGAAAAATAATCAGATTTTGGGCCATATTATTTCTCAATGAATTGTTGCTGAGATCCTCCTCAAACTGCCACACCGGGGGAAGGAAAAGCACCAGCACAATTTACAAACAAGACTAATTTCAGCTCTTTAGACACAATTACATCTCTCCTCCCTAAGGAAACTGTTGAAGGAACATTGTAAGTTTAAGAACAGCTGTATTTTTATAAATGCTTCTTATTTTTTCTCCTTGCCAAGTTAAAGTTGTGTTTATTACCAGAAACTCCCAAGGCTTCTTGCAAAGAGCACAATCTCCTTAACACAGGCACAATTTAGTTACACATATTCATCCTCCTGGTTCTTCCCTGGTTTTTCTTATCTCTTCTTAAACTCATTTATTCTCCAAGTTCCCGTATATTATGTTAACTACCCCTGTTTTCTCTAGACCATTTCCAGCCCTAGAAGCTAACAAAAAAATAACAAAATGCTTTCCTCTTAAATACAACCCTCCTGCAAGGGCTTTTGGAGTGTTATGGAATTGTTCCTAATCAGGCAGCAGAAGCCTTGAGTGAAGGGTCTTAATATTAAGTCAGTTTTACAGAATAATAAGAGGAGCAGAGAGGGGGTTTCCCCGATTTGTGCCCAGGACCAAGGGCTGTGGTGTGTAGCCTGACTTGTGGGTTTCTTGGCTCTATCCTGAATCCACATCATCCAGGTGTCTTGTCCAGAATTCCTGGTGGACCCACAAAACCCCCAACATCTCTATGTGGGTTCAACTGCTTCATCAAGTACAAAATCCTTCATTTTAGGGGCAATTACTGGATGATTATGGACAGTTCCCTCCTGCTTTCTCTGACTTTAGTTTATTTGATTTTTTTTCTTTGTAAAGATCCCTTCCTTCTGTGCTTTCCTTTGTAGGATTTTTGCCTGAGCAGTGGAAGAGGATTAAACTAAAGGGAGACTTTTCTCTGTTCCTACCACCTTGTGTTCTTCTCTCTTGATCTGTCATTTTGCTGTTCATTTAGGATCCTAATTTCCCAGGCAAGGATTCACCTGTACCCCAAGTTAGTAGCAGGGGGAGGAAGGGGAGGAGGAAACTCCAGTGCTACCTTGTAATGCCACCTCCACTGCTGGAGGAAGAATCCCTGGATATATCAGATCTGACAGGCAGTGAGTGGATGTGAAGGGATGGACTCCCCTGGCTTAGCACACAATTCCTGGAATTCCCTTTGAAACCTTTCCCACAGGATTCAGTAGGATTGTGACCTATTTTTGCCAGTAATTTAGGAGCTGGTTTACATCTGCTTACTAAAATCAGCCATGGAGGACAAGTCAGCAGCTAATTTGCTTTTATTCCTCCTTTCTGTTCTCTTGCCCCACCTGGGGAAAAGCTGAGTGTAAACTCAACGGCTGTGGTCAGTTAATATAGGATGATACCAATTATTTGATTCATTTCAGGCCCACTGGCAATTTCTTAAATCTTGAGTGACCTGAAAAACCAGCATCTCTTTGTTTTCTTCTTCTTTCCCCCCAGTCTCTTCAATCCTTTCAACATGGGCATAAATGGATTTCTTGCAAAACTCTTTATGGCTCAATGACCCATGGTGGTGATTTCCTCCAAACACTCATTACCCCTTTGTGTGAAAGGCACTGCCCAAAATTCTGTCATTCCAACGTCTTGATTGCTGAAAGCTTGTTTCATTTCCTTTATTTTTTTTTTCCCCCTCTGCCATTATCAGGAATTTCTGAATACATCTCCTTGCAACAAATTAAAGGAGGTTACAGCTCCGTGTCCCGTCTGTACGAGAGCTTCAGCTCTGCTTTGTGTCTTGAATCTTTGAACTTTGGCTTTGTCCTTTGGGTTGTTGTTCTCTCAATGCTTTGGCACGAGGCTGAAATTAAAAAGCTGTGGCTGAATGGTAGGTGAATGTTGAACCCCCTTCTTGAAATGGAAATTAAAGCCCTGCCTTTTTTACATCCCTTTTCTTAAGCAACAGGATATTGATCCGCTGGGTTGAAGCCTTTAAAAAAAAATAAATTAAAAAAACCCCTCTGTTATCTTCCCAGTTTATTTTTCTGGAGGAGAATGTTTTAGTTATCTCTGCGTTTAGTGGTCTGAAAGAACATGGAGATCAGATTGAGGTTATTAGGGGGATAAATCTTGTGCTTCATTCGGTGCTTTCTTATTCTGCCGTGTAGCAGCGATAAAAGCGAAGGGGATCTGAAGCCCAGCTTTGTCTGGGGGTTTTGTAGCTGTGAAAAAGGTTCCTGTTAAATGCCTGTTGGAGATTAAAGGGAGATGCCTGAAAACCGTTGATGTGTTAAGGCCAAGCAAAGGGAGTTGAGTTCCTATTTTGAGTTTCGTTGTGTTGTATCACAGCACAAATCTTTGGGTGGCACCTTTGCATGAGCTCTACGTTGACTGATATGAGGGAGTGAGGTGGGAGCTTGCAAAGTTGGACCAGTTTGGGGAGTTGTGGTGATGGGATAGGGGCTCTTCACAGCAGCAAGACCAAGGTTGGGGAGCTGGTATCTGTGTAGTAGGGACCATGTAAGTGTGTCCTGCTAAGAACTTACTAAAATCACAGAATCATAGACTGGTTTGAGTTGGAAGGGACCTCAAAGATCATTCAGCCCTTAAAGAGACGAGGGTAGAATTTCTCCTTGAGATCTTACCCAGGAGAATTTTCAGTTGGCTTTTAAATGAGGATGTTTTATAATTTACAAGAGAATTTTTGCATGACTTTGTGTCCCCTTTCCTCTCTTTTCTGGATGACTTTGTGTCCCCTTTCCTTTTTTTTGGATGACTTTGTGTTCCCTTTTATAACTTGGTTGTCCTCAGTGACAAGTGAAACCTGCAAGAGTGTGAGGAAAAAAAAGCCTTGAGAGACATCCAGTGTTCCAGTGGACAGGTTGCTTCACTTAAGACATCTTTTTACAGTCATCTAAGATATAATCATGGAAACATAGAATGGTTTGGGTTGGAAGGGACCTCAAAGATCATCTGGTTTCAATCCACCTTCCACGGGCAGGGACACGTCTCACTAGACCAGGTTGCAGTCCAACCTGGCCTTGAACACCTACAGTGCTGGAGCATCCACAGCTTCCCTGGGCAACCTGTTCCAGTGTCTCACCACCCTCAGAGTGAAGAATTTCCTTCTAATTTCCAGTTTCAAACTCCCCTTTTCAGTTAGAACCCATTACAGGCTGCCCAGGGTGGTCACAGGCAGCCCAGGGAGGTGATGGAGTCACCATCCCTGGAGGGGTTCAACAAACAAGTAGATGTGGCACTTCAAGACATGGTCAGGGAGATGTTGGACAAAGGTTGGACTTGATGATCCTGGAGGTCTTTTCCAACCTAAATGATTCTATGAATGCTTTCTGCAGCACGGGATTAACATTTCAATAGTGGAGGTCAGTTGGAGAGAGAAGTAACACAGCATCCCATGGTGGTTCTACCATCTTCTCCCAGTGTTGTGTCGAGGCTGGTGCAGTGCCAGAGCAGATGGGTCTCCATATGGTGACTCGTTCTGGTGTTCTGCCACCTGTAGTTAAGTGGATTTTTTTTTTCTTTCAGTCGCTGCATTTGCCCAAGAGATAAAGCAAAATAAGTGCAGCAGTGAGAGGAGATTGCAGTGGTAAAGAGGGAAGTTTTATGTGACTTCGTGTTGTTACAGTAATTACTAGAAGAAGAAAAAAAAATAAACAAATGGATTTAATGAGCACGTCAGTAATCCAGGAACAAGTGTTTCCAACACCTCATTAGTGGGGGTGGGGTGGGCTCCATATGCTTTCTTGTCTCCAAAAAGATAAAATCATTCCTGCTTTGATTCAGCTTCTGTGAGAAGATGGAAATAAAGCAGGTTGGGTGGCTTTAAAAGTGGTTTAACTGGTTTAAAACGTGTCTCCGTGGTGCAGAAATAATGATGTGGAGAATAACTTTTACTGCTTGGAGTGATGGAAAAGGAAAATACACCATACGGGTGGTTTGCCATAAGTCTCTTCTGCTAAGGAGGGTTTCTTTAAAATACAAATATAAGCCATAAAATCTTGTATGTGTGCATATATGTATATTTAACATCTTTTTTCAAATCTTTTTAAATTTTGGAGCAGTTGTGCTACTGCTTTGGATCACAGTTAATTGTAGGAACACTCAGCTCAGTAGTAGGGTGATGGAGTAAGTTTACACCCTCATTACTATTTACTGGCCTTTCTCTGTCTCCTTGATATGCTAATTCTTGGCAGAATGTGGAGTAAAGAGGGAGTAGCCTTAAAACTCTCCCGTGCTGGTACCTGCCTCTCCAGATGTCCACAAGCAAATCACGGGGCTGGTGCTTGTTCATCACATCTGAGAAGTTTTGGCCAACCCAGCTTCCCACCTTCCTTGCCCTTCTCTGGACACGCTCAAGGTCCTTCTGGGAGGGAGGAGCCCAAACCTGACCCCAGGATTCCAGGTTGTTCCTCCCCAATGCCCAGTCCAGGGGATGATCCCTGCCCTGCTCCTGCTGCCCACACTGGTGCTGATCCAAAGGATCACGTATGTTCTGTCACAACCTTGTGTTGCAGATGATGCATGGGTACAAGATGTTGAACCTTAGGATGTGATCTTTCTTCCCAGGGCACTGCCTGTGGAGTGGAAAAATTCAAACACACACATTTACTTTGTTACCTCTTATTTATTTAAAGCTGCAGCTTTTCTGTTCAGTTCCTCCTGGAACAGCTTCAGTTAGAAACCAAAAATACACATTTCCAGTGTATTGAAACATTCTTTACAACCCAACATCCTCAAAGTCTTGGGGATCTGTGTTTAATTTTCTGCCTGCTGGAAAAAAAAAGAGAAATCTCATTAAATTAACTTTTTTTTGATTCTCTTTCCATCCAGTGTACCAATTCCTTATCCAAGCCACCTTTTAACGCTCATATTGAGGCCAGGTTTTAATGCCCTGCTCCAACTTCCACATACCAGGACAGAGAAGCAGCAAATTGTCCCTTTCCCAGGAAGCCTCCACTGGATGTTTCAGCAGCTCCTGATGAAAACGAGCACGGAGGAAGGGGAGATTCTATAAATGCTGCTCTGTGTGTGCTCATTAAATCCATTTACTTCCCCGTGCCTCCCCAGCTTGCCACCAGATACCTCCTTAATGCATTGGTGGAGCTTTAATGAAATCCAGCCTGGCTGCATCACTAGAGTCCCTTTTCTCCAGGAAGGCTCTTTACAAGGAGCTGACAGATCACCTCTCCAGTGCTTCCAGACGTCCTGGCTCTCTTCATTCCTCTCCATAACGAGTTTTGTGCCGCCCGATAAAATATTCATGTTCAAATAGGTTCTAAACTAATTATCTGCAGGCAGCAGTTGCCCGGGCGCAGTCGTTTGCTGTTAGCTTGGCTCAAGTTAATGGCTTGTATTGCAGTACAAATAGTCCCTCCTGGCTGTTTCCTGTCACTGATTCTTATCCTAAATGGAATTTCCATTCGTGGCTGGAGCGGATTCTTCTGAGGTCCAAAGGAGCTTTCTCCTGCACCCCGATACATAAAACATCCTCCTTTGTAGAATTAAGCAGTGACTGCAGCTGTGTTTTCTTTAGAAGCCATCATCTAGGAGGTCTGTCCTCTGCAGGTGGTGGGGTTGGACTCTGAGCTGTCTTTTACCATGTGCTTTTTTAGCAGGAATAAAAAAAAATATAGATATTCTACCCAGTTTGTTTGGGTATTGAAGGGGGAAAAAGGCAAGAAAGCTGATGACACATCATGGGGAGATCCACAAGTGAAATAATCTCAACTTTTATCTGGAGGTATCACATTAAACCAGGCTAGAAAATCCTGACTATGTTAATTTTAAGCTTAAAAGTGCCTTTAAAGAGGAATATGATAGATGGAGGCTGAAAAAAAATGGCACTGGGTTTCAAAAGGGCTAATAGCTTAATTTTCAGTATTATTTCTATGTGGTAATCAAAACCTTTGATGCTTTTTTCTCCCTCTTTTTCTGAGAGACCAATTTGTATTAAAAATATTGACAGATTTTAATCTCTTAATAATGCCATATGTCCACATCCTGTAAAACTGCCCTTAAATGTAGGAAAGTTAATTTTGACCTAATCTCATGTCCGTATGCCTAATTGTCAGTGGGATCAAGGCCTGTCAGTACTAACATGGAAATCATTTAGAAATATATATATTTTTTTTAATATCCATGTTTATAGCAAGTAATTTAAACAGCTTGCAGGAAAAAAAAAAATCTGCTCCAGTCTACACTGATTTTTTCCCACATTAGTCCTAATGGGACTCTTGTAATCTGACATGTTGAAGAAATTCATTAAGACATTTAAATTTTCCATAGACTCACAAGTGTGTTGTGAAATGGAGACAGAGTCTTGCTACAGTTATTTGATACCTGAAAGGATGGTTCCATTTTCAGTTAAACTTCATCAGATGTACAAAGACTTTGTGTAGTCCAGTTGATCTTGTCGGGCTCCTCATGTGCCCGACGTGGTGCACCCTTGATGTGCTTTTTAGGAGCAGAGGGGATTCCTTTGAGATCCTTTGGAAAGGAACCATCTGTAAAATCATTGTTGCAGCATCTGCAGAACCTCTCCACAGTCTGCAAGGGTCACTCCACCTCATTGAGATGTGCTCATTCTCCCATCACATTGTGTTATTTCTTGTGGTGTTAAACCACAGTTGTGAGCCTGGGGAGGCAGAGAACCATCTTTAGTTTTCTGCATCTTTAAGGGTATCTCTAAGGTCTCTCCTTTGTGGAATTTGAGATTTAGTTCAGCATAAGTTTGCAGATGACATCAAGTTGGGTGAGGTGCTGGTCTGCTGATCCAGGCTGGATCAACGGGCCAAGGACAATGGGATGAGATTCAACAAGGCCAAGTGCTGGGTCCTTGAGTCAAAGCAACCCCCTGCAATGCTCCAGGCCTCAGGAAGAGAGGCTGNACTTCTATGATTCTACAAATAATGAAGAGGAAAGAAAAAATGGAGAAAAGAAATAGCAGAGTGAGTTAAAAACTTGAAGCAACTGAAAGTTGACTTACTGATAGGACACTGTTACTCTGCAATATTTTTAATAGATTTTTATCATTTTATGAGCCTTAGTCATCAACAGAGACATAAAATGACAAAAGCCTCCCCCTCACCCTCATAAAAGACCCAGGGAAGGTCTGTTGAGTTTCTCTGGGTGACTTATGCTTCTAAGATGAATCTTGAATCCCTGAGGGTTTGGGAGGAGGTAAGTAAATCTAATCACATTATTAGTTTATATATTTTCCATGTTCACAGCAGTGCTTGGGTGTGTACATTGAGCAGGGCTCTAAAAAGAGGGGAGAAAATGCTGTTTAATTTATGCACTATAAAGCTGTGGAAGTTTAATGAAGTAAATCTTAGCATGAGGAAATTTTCACCCCCATCAATCTTCTTCCTATTGATACCAAATTCTGCACATCTTCAATATTTATGAAATTAAAGAGTAGTTTTAAGTTTCCCCAGCAATGCAGATTAATGTATATGTGATTTCTTTCCTTTTTTTCCTTGACTCTGTTTTCCAAACAATCCTTGTCTCTGTAGAGTGGGAATGTCCAGAAAAGCATGAAGTGAAGTCACTTGTGTGAGGGACCAAGAGGAATGATGCTTTATAGTGGGACTTGAGGGAAAATGAGTTTTTTCCTTTATTATTTTGTATTCTGGAGCGTGCTTGTTTCCTAAATACATGTTTTACTCTGTGCTCCTTCTGAAATGCTTCTCCCTCTCCGGGTGTTGCTGAAGTGATGATTTTCTGCTGCAGGAAAGATGCCTGATAGAGGGTAGAAATTGATATCTTGATCGTGGCTCTGCTTTGAGGTGTTTGATCACCACTATATCAATGATAATATCTTCAATATCCTCTTGATTTGGGGAAAAAAATAACCCTGTCTTTTTCAGAGTGAGCGGAATGAGTGTTATCTTACTGAGAGATGAATGTAGATTTAAAATTCCCTTGATAGCAGCTATATTATGGGTTTAGCTTGATTTTCTAGGAAATGAGTCCTATCATAAAGGAAATGAGTCCTTTATGATGGTTCTGTCTGTCCCTCCCCACTAATGTGATTGATATCGGCCTCATCTGAAAGAAGGAGAAGATGCAAAGACACAATTCCTGGGGGGGGAAAGAAACACATTTAAAGTGAGTATCAGCAATGGCACAGAGGAGAAAAAGTGAGGGAAAAGCAGGGAAAGTTTGACCACCCTGGTTAGCAGAAGACACTGGCCAAGGAGGAGAGACAGAGCTTTGAACCACCCATGTTTGGTGGTGTCTCCTGGGTGAATGTTGTAGGGAACGTGGGGAAGTGTGTGGATATTGCAAGGTGAGAAGCTGAAGGGCCAAATAGGTTCCATAAATGTTGATCCTTTGAGTTTTGGAACTGGAAGTGAAAATAGCCTGGAATTACTTTATTATAGACTTGATTCTTCATATGTTCAAACTCAAGCAAGCAGCAGAAGGGTTGAGTGTGTTTGAAAATGGTGGAACATTGTTTCTCAAGTCAAAATTGAGTCCCTCATGCACAGTTCTTTCTCCCACCCTAGATCCATGATTTCTCACTAGCCTGTATGTGCATGTAAAAGTTATCTCATGTTTCTTGAGAATCAGATGTCTCGATTTCAAGAGACTTTGCGTGGACATCCCTGAGGTTGCTGAGGCTGCACAGCATGGTGGTGTTCCTCAAAGGACACGGACATCCTGGCCCAGGCTGGCGAGGGCAGTGGTGGAGTCCCCAGCCCTGGAGGGGTTTCAAAGCCTTGAAGATGCAGTGTTGAGGGACATGGTTTAGTGGTGCCCTGGCAGTGCTGGGTTAATGGTTGCACTCCATGATCTTAAAGGTCTTCTCCAACCTAAATGATTCGATGATTCTATCCTGGGGACTTCTAGAACTACTGCAGTACCTGAGTATTTGGTAACAATCGTGAGGTTATATTTTGCTTTGAGTAGAGTTTAATAAGGAGCATGTTTAAGAGTTGTGTGAATTTAGCACAGTGTGGTGCTGAGGTTAATTAGCTCTGGTGAGAGGCATTAAACTGGATTTTGTGTCTTGCTGGCTGCATAAATGTGAGTAATGGGTACTTGTCTAGTATGGTTTAGGCATGACCTGGGTCCTCCTAGGAGTTCTTTCACCTCTGCATTGTCTCTGTGTAGGTATTTAGCTCGTCTGCCCCCTTTTCATTTGCAATCAATAAGGATTAGTTGTGGAGAAATAGCTGTGCTGTTTTCACAGAATCCCAGCATGGTGGGGTTGGAAGGGAGCTCTGGAGATGGTCTGGTGCAACCCCCCTGCTCCAGCAGCTCCCCCAGAGCAGGGGGCCCAGCAGCGTGTCCAGGCCCCTTTGGAAGCTCTCCACACAAGGAGACTCCACAACCTCTCTGGGCAGCCTGGGCCAGGCTCCAACACCCTCACAACAAAAGTGAGGTCAGGTGGAACCTCTTGGGTTCCACTTGGTGCCCGGCGTCCCTTGTCCTATCTCTGGGCACCACTGACCAGAGTCTGGCCCCAGCCTCTTGCCCTCACCCTTTAGCTCTTGAGCAGCATTGATGAGATCCCCTCTGAGGCTTCTCTTGTGCAGCTCAACAGCCCCAGGGCTCTCAGCCTGTCCTGGGCACACAGATGCTCCAATCCCACCAGCATCTTCCCAGCCTCCACTGGAATCTCTCCAGTAGTTCCTTGTCCTTGTCCCTCTTGAACTGGGGAGCCCAGCACTGGTCCCAGTACTCCAGATGTGGCCTCACCAAGGCAGAGCAGAGAGGAGTTTTCTCCAGGGTGAGAGCTTTGGGAGAGCACTGCATCCAACACTCACTGCTCCAATGTTTGCCCAGACCAGAGCAGGACGAGTCTGCTACAAACATTACATGGATTTATAGGAGCAGCAAAAAGCTTTGGCTACATAAACCACCAAGCAAACAGGAGCAATATTCTGAGTTTTAAGGAGCACCAGCTTTGACATGATGCCCCTCATTAGTCACTGTGACTTGAAGCAAGTTGAAGGTAGACTCCTTTGGTATTTAAGTCCTGATGCTGTCTGCAGGAATCCGTGTGGGGTTGGCAGCCACTGACCTTTCACGTCTGCCTCGTCTAACTGTCCTTTGAGAGAAGCCCCTCAAACATCCTGA
Source organism: Brachypteracias leptosomus (assembly GCA_013401335.1). Classification (NCBI taxonomy): domain Eukaryota; kingdom Metazoa; phylum Chordata; class Aves; order Coraciiformes; family Brachypteraciidae; genus Brachypteracias; species Brachypteracias leptosomus. The sequence continues at coordinate 25,563 of VYZX01026564.1, forward strand.
GCTATCACCTCCTTGTCTGTGCAGCAGAAATAATGATGCTAATGACTTGTAAGACCTCACTGATTGTGGAGACTTGATTAGTTAATACTTAAGAATCATGGCAAATGCTCAATAGTGTAATATTTATTAATAATGGCTCCTTACATGAACCCAGACGTTGGTGTCACTTGTAGTGTTTCTATCAGTGTCTTAAGAGGGACAAAAAAAGAATATTAACTCCAAATCCTGGGTGAAACAGAGATAATCCTGAGTAGGTCAGATGGAGCAGCAGAAATCCTACAAAAAAAATAGCATTTATACAAAAAAATAGCATTTATACAAAATAATTCAGATAGTGCTAGATCTTCTGCATCTCCTTTCTCACACTAACTGCTTAAGGAAAATAAAATAAGTTTGGTGTGCCATTATTAATTGTAATAGGTCTTAATAGGAGTTTTAAACTTCAATTCCTTGCCTCATCCCTCTTTTTGTCTCTTTTTTTCCTCGCTTGGCCCCCCGTGGCCTCCCCAAATACCTTCCTAATTAAATTTAGTAATAGAAAGCATGATTAGTGAGGATGTTGTTCTGCTGGGGGACAGAGGATGGTTGAGGCTGATGTGAAGGGGAAAAAAAGACTTCTGGAGTTTCATCTGAACTTCTGAAAACTCTGAAGCAGTGGGAGAGGAGTCAAAAGGTGGTGGCAGGGAAGGGTTAAACGTGAAGTTTCATCTTTTTTTTTCCAAGGGAGTGTTTTGCTGGCATACATCAGAGGAAAAGAGGCTGGAAGCTTTATTTGGAGAGCTCTAAAGAGAAGTAACTTAGCTTTGTGCAGCAAGTCCCAAGAGTGGGGAAGAAAGTGGAGCAATTGAGTGAAATTGTGAATGAGTATTCTCCTGTGAACATCTGGAAACTGTTGAGTTTAATTGGCCAACAGCTGCTGCTCATTGTAGCTTTGGGGGGATATAATTTTTTTTTTTTTCCTTTTACTTAGTATCTCATTTCCTTTTCCCTGTGGTTTCCTGGTGTCATTTCTTCTTTTTTTTTTTCCTAATGTAAAAAGTAAATAACAACACAAACACATCCCCTACAAAGAGCCCTGACAAGAAGAGGGCTTATCTGCTGGAGCATCCTTCTCTGTAGGCATCTCTGAGTGCCTGAGCATCAATGGGTTCCAGCTGCTTCTTAGGTCTGGAAGGTGTTGAGGAACTTGGGTTATTGAATTTGTTTGCTTTACATTGTGCTTTTTCCCATTTTTAGCTTCTTTTCAGTCTTTTTTTATTTTTTTTGAATGAATTAACAGGCAGCATTGGATGGTTTATATAATAGAACTCAACTTTGAGTAGTGAGAGGGGAAGGGACAAATGTTTTTTGACTGATTTTGCTTTAACAGTGACTTTACAGTGGATTTTTAGTGCTACTTCTCATAATCCCTTAGAAATCATATAAAGAAAGAGTTTGGTTGTCGTGCTCTTGGGGCTTCCATTGCCCATTGATAGAGAGCACAGAATGAGGTGACAACAGGATGGTAGAAGGTGCAACTATGGCCTTAAATTGTCCTGCTGAAGATTCATGATTTCAAAGTACAAAACTCATTGAATGGCCAATAAATGATAATAATGATGATAATTTAAAATAACTCATTATTATTATTGTTGTTGTTATTATTATTATTTTATCCCCAAAACCACTGGTCATTTTTCCTGTCTACTAATGAACTAACCCTTTGTTTTTACCATTTGTTGAACTCAGAACCTTAAAACTGGCTTGGAACATTTAGAATTTTTTTCCAAACTAAATCACTTTATATTAGAAAAGAGCTAGGTACATTAACACATATTAACATTATTAAAATCCTATAATCTGTCCTGGGTTTTGCAAACCCTGAATTAGAAAATTTAGCAAGAAACAACTCTAATAATGAGGAAATCATGTTTTTAGAGAGGATGAGGGGAGAGAAGAAGCTGGGGGGAAAAGCTGTACAGAAAGCCAGCCAAATATCTATTTGATATCTATATCTAGATATATAAATATCTCTATAAATATATAAATGTTGTCAAGAAAAGTGCCTCAAAAAAGCTTACTAAGATTTGATGGAACATCTGGCCAATCACGTGGCATTGTTTTGCCAAAATATTTACTGTTACCAAAGGAAAACAAACTTCTGTGTGTTTCATGGCTTGGAATCCTAGTTGCAGGAGAGAATAGAATATAGAATTTGATGAAATCTCATTAACTGACTCCTCTCCTAGAGATGGATATTTCCAATTAAGTTTCCAGCCTTTGGAGGGTTGCCTGTGTCATCAAACCCAGCTCCTGAGTGGTTCTGAGGAGGTGAAACCTTCCCCTAAACTTGTCCAAGTTGGTGGTGGTGGGTGAGATGTTTGACCTCCCTCTTCAATAGGAAGGATAATGTGGATCCTCACAGCTCCCCACGGGGAGAAGCTGTTTCCTCACTTCCAGCTGCAAGTTGTTAATGACCAGCTTTACCACCAGCTTGTTCTTGTGCCAGGAAGGATTAAGCTGTTTGTTGGAGGGCTGGAGAACAGCTGGTGCTTTTTCTTTGGAAGCGGCGGGTGATGATACAAGCTGGAGTAGATCAACCTTAAATGCAGGGGAAGCTACTTCAGTGGAGGGAGCGGTTTGAAGGCATCGGATTAGTAAGTCCAACATAGAATCAGAGAATTGTCAGGGTTGGAAGGGACCTTAAAGATCATCCAGTTCCAACCCCTCTGCCATGGGCAGGGACACCTCCCACTAGAGCAGTTGCTCACAGCCCCAGCCAGCCTGGCCTTAAANGTGCTTCTCTTGCTGTAGCCCAGGATAGCTGCTTTTGCTGTATTTTTACATTTTTTTTAAAATACTGTTTATTTGTTATGTACCCAGCAAGGGAGTATAGGAGCAGATCCATGCTGGAGATGGGGAGGACTATTTGGTGGTGTTCCTCAGTGGCGAACACCATCATTCATGTGCTGTAGCAAAAAATTAAGTAAAAAGACTTATTTGGAAAGCTCCGAGGAAGCTGCAACTAAAATAAGTCTGAATATTTAGAATTCGTTAAAAACTGCAAATTGCATATAAATATTTATGAGGAGGAATGGTGCTGGTGAGGGAGCGAAGCCATCTCAGAAGGCTTGGTGTCAATCAAAAGGCCCAGATTTGTTCGAGATGATTGAAATTCATAAAAAGGGAGGATCATTCAGAATGAATCGTTACGTCTGAAGTGAGTGAGGGCAGGAAAAAAGCATCAAGGTTTGGGAGAGGGCTTTTTTTTTTTAGGATTACTTGTGGTTTAGTACAAAGTGTTGTCATGTCACTTCTGTGAAGACGTGTGAGGGCAGCTCCAGCATGGAGAGCATCAGCTTGATGCCTTCTTGGATGGTAGAAAAAAACCTGGAAATGGAAGAGAGTGGCTTCTAAATTGAGTAAAATGATTTGTTGTGGAGTGTCATGGCTGACAAAAGGAAAAAGTAGGATTCTTTTTGGTATAAAAGGGAACTCAGGGATGTGGACAATGAGAGTTGTTGCAGTGCCTGGAGTAGACACTCAAGAGATGCCCCAGAGTTGTCACAGAGGCTTTGCCCTGTGTCACCATGGTACAGTCCATCCAGTACATGGTACATCCAGTCTGGGGCACTGAATCTTCATCTTGTTATTCATGTCAGCAACGTGGTTGGATATTAGGAACATATGGATGGATATTAGGATAAAATCCTTCACCAAAGGTGTTGTCAAGCACTGAAACTGCCCAGGGCAGTGGTGGAGTCCCTATCCCTGAAGGGGTTTCCAAGGTGTGGAGATGTGGTGCTGAGGGACATGGGTTAGTGGTGCCCTGGCAGGGATGGGGGAATGCTTGGACTTGATGATCTTCAAGGTCTCTTCCAACCAAAATCTTTCTATGACTTTGTGTCATAGTCCTTTTCTCTCCTGTAAGTTTTCCTGGATTTAACCTTTCTGATCATTAGGTCTTAGCACAGAGGCTACGTGGTTTTCCCAACCGCAGAAGGGAGGAGGATTTTGTTAAGCTCTTGGGTGCTGTTGAAGCTCTGCAGGTTTTTTGAAGAACCCGAAAACACATCGGAGTATTTGGAGGCAGTTTATCACACAATTCACTTTATAACCATTGACCTCAGCACAGCAGAGCCATGGAGCTGGTGGAGGGAGCCAGAGGAGGCCTCAGCAATGAGACAAGGGCTGGAAGCCTCTGCTGGGAGGCCAGGCTGGGAGAGTTGAGCTTGGTCAGCCTGGAGAGGAGAAGGCTCCAGGGAGACCTTCTGGGGGCCTTGCAGGACTTCAAGGGGCCTGTCAGAAAGACGGGGAGGGTGTTTTGATCAGGGCGTGTTGGGACAGGACAAGGGGAGATTATTTTAAACTAAAATAGGGAGATTTAGACTAGATCTAAGGCAGAAATTTTTTATTCTGAGGGTGGTGAGAGCCTGTGCCAGGTTTCCCAGAGAGGTGGTGGCTGCCCCATCCCTGGCACCATTGCAGGTGAGGTTGTTTGGGGCTCTGAGCAACCTGCTCTAGTTGCAGATGTCCCTGCTCAGTGCAGGGGGGTTGGACTGGATGACCTTGAAAGGTCCCTTCCCACCCAAACCATTCCATGATTCTATGGTCTTGTTTTCGTTGGTGAAAAACAGCAAAAGCACTGAATTTATATATATGTGGATTTGTATGATTTGACTCTTAATGTGTTGTCATATCTCCTCCTGAGTGTTTGCTGTGGTTTGCAGCACTGGTTTCACTGGAATGAGCTGCAGAGCTGAAAATGAAATCACACCAAGGTTGTAGAGAGAAAAAAACCTAATATTGAGCTCTTACCCCTTATACCTTGAAATGTTTGAGGATTCTGAATTTTGGGGAAGAGATGAGCTCATGGTAATAAGCAAAAGGCTGATGAGGAATGTACCGAGACNTTGGGCAGTTTTTAGCTACCCTGTCTCTGTCTGTCGAGGGCAGCAGGAACCTCAGTGAGTCTGTTTGGGAAAGAGCAGCTAAACAAATGCTGGCGACTGGCAGGGCTGGGAAAGGCTGCAAATCACAGCTGGCTTAACTCAAAGGAGGAGCCCCATTTCTTGATGAACCAGCTTTTGTCCTAAACTTCTCTCTGTTCCACTCGAATAAAACGATGATCCTAACGACCACAGCTTTCTGGAAGTGTAAAATTACCACATCTCATTAATGCTGGGGCTATATCATTCATCAAAGCCCTTCTCCTGCCTCATGCTGGCTCCTTTTCTCTCCCCTTCTTAATCTTTCTCTCATTATAACGATGTGTCTGCCCTTTGGACCTATCTGCTTCCAAGGAGTTGACACCTGCAGAGATATTATTTGGTGGAAACTTGTTAACTCTTTCATAGTTGAAATGCCCTCGGGTAGGAGCAGCACAACCTGGGAGAAGCTGCTTTGCAGAATGAGCACGAGTGTAAAGAAGCCAGCAACAAAAGACTGGGCAGATGATTGCACACGAGGAGAGGACATTATTTGTGTACCTGGGCAGCTCTATCTCCTGGTAAACAATTAGTCTCCTTCTTGTCTGTGTAGATGCAGTTAATTAGAATCGTCGAATTGTCAGGGTTGGAAGGGACCTCAAAGATCATCCAGTTCCAAGCCCCCTGCCATGGGCAGGGGCACCTCCCACTAGAGCAGTTACTCACAGCCCCAGCCAGCCTGGCCTTCAACATGTCCAGGGATGGGGCTTCCACCACCTCTCTGGGCAACCTGTGCCAGTGTCTCCCCACCCTCCTGGAGAAGAACTTCTTCCTAATGTCTCGTTTGAATCTCCCCACCTCTAGTTTTGATCCATTCCCCCCAGTCCTCCCACTACCCAACATCCTAAAAAGTCCCTCTCCAGCTTTCTTGTAGCCCCCTTCAGATCCTGGAAGGCCACAATAAGGTCCCCTCGGAGCCTTCTCTTCTCCAGCCTGAACAACCCCAACTCTCTCTAATTCTAATGTATTTTTCACATGTCTCATGTACGTGGGTAACTCAAGAAAAAAAGGTTTCCAAATAACCCCAAATGCCATGAAATTAGATCTCTCCGGGGACAGGTGCCTTTGACATGCACGTGGAAGCTCCTTCTCCAGATGATACTAATAGTTCTGTAGTACCTTTTATCTCAAGAACTAAAAGCACTTTGCAAACAGTCCGATTAGAGGGCTCGGGTGTTTTAAGCCAAATAAATAGTGTTTATAAAGGCATTTTCAAAGAGCTTTCAGAAATACCTGCCACTGTTTCTGCGTTGTTGTTCCGTGAGTGAAGCTCTCCCCTCTCTCAGTAGGAGATGCCAATTTACTGATGTGCTTTGCAGTTAAAATCCAAGTTCCAGAAGGCAGATTAGTGGTGAGGAAATGCAAGTCTCTTCGGGGGGAGAAAAAGAGGAGTTTGAAAGTTGTTTTAAAGTCGATCCTGTAAGAAATGAGCCAATTTAGAAGATGTTTTGGGTGCCACCAAAAAAAAAAGTCATTGGAAATGGGAAGATCTGTTGTTCTGAGCCCCCCACCTTTCATGCTAAGCAGCTGAGAGGGACCATGTTCATCCTTTCTACTCTGCATCCCTCTGTTCTTGCCTGAAATTGTATTTTCTCCAGGAAATATAATAAATACAATAATGTATTTATTATATGTATTATCACGTGTTTATAATATATCATTCTATATAATAAAGGTAATAATATATAATAAATATAATAAAGTATTTATTGTATTTTATCATATATTTATATCATTCTGTATGATAAATATATATTATGAATATAATGAAGGATCATATATATTATCATATATTTATATTATATCATTCTATATAATGGACACAACAATATAGAATCATAGAATGTTTGAGGCTGGAAGGGACCTCTAGAGGTCATCTGGTCCAACCTCCCTACACCAGCAGGGACATCTCTACCTAGGGCAGGCTGCTCAGAGCCCCATCAAGCCTGACCTTGAAGGACTCCAGGGATGGGGCCTCCACCACCTCTCTGGGCAGCCCATTCCACTGATCTATCACCCTCAGATTAAAGAACTTTTTTCTAATATCCAGCCTAAATCTCTCCTTTCCTAGCTTAAAACCATAACTCCTTGTCCTATTGTTAAAAACCCTTTTGAATGTATAACACAAATATATAATGCCTGGACGTGTTCCTGTGTGACCTGCTCTAGGTGATTCTGCTCTAGCAGGGGGGGTTGACTAGATGATCTTTTGAGGTCCCTTCCAACTCCTAATGTTCTGTGATTTATAATATATTATTATATATAATAAATATAATAATACATGTAGATATTATTGTGTAATATAACTCCAGGGAGACCAAGCATGGTTTTGTCATTATGCAGTGAGGAGCAAATGATGTTCTGGTCACCATCTAGACTCCTAGATAGTGATGCTACAGTTTTTCATTCCTTCATTAAAAAATCATTATGTCTCACGTAGTATTTGCCAGGCTCCTGGCAATATATTTAGTAGCTGATATTTATAGCTGGTGTATCATAACAGTTGTCAAAGAATATTAACTTGGAGAGTTGCAGCAGAGATTCTGCAGGAATAGTGTTGAATGGAGAGTGTTTAGTATTTCCATTAATCATCTCTAAATACAAGAAGATGGGCTTGGAGGAGTGATGTGGGTTATCCAGTCCTCTTCCAGGCATTGCAGCAAGTGAACCACACATGTGAGGGGCACATTTATCAAGACTTGGTTTTTCTTTGTCCTCCTACTGAGAGACAGTCTAGAAGAGAAGAGAAGGCTCCAGGGAGACCTTCTTGTGACCTTTCAGTATCTGAAGGGGGCCTACAGGAAAGCTGGGGAGGGACTTTTTAAAAGGGCTTGTAGTGACAGGATGAGGGGTGATGGCTTCAAACTGGAAGAGCAGAGATTTAGATTAGGTGAAGGAAGAAGGTCTTCACTGTGAGGGTGGTGAGACACTGGCACAGGTTGCCCAGGGAAGCTGTGGATGCTCCATCCCTGGAGGTGTTGAAGGCCAGGTTGGATGGGGCTTGGAGCAACCTGCTCTAGTGGGAGGTGTCCCTGCCATGGCAGGAGGGTTGGAACCAGATGATCTTTAAGATCCTTTCCAACCCAAACCATTCCATGATTCCTGAGGCATCAAACCTTCTATAACTCCCTAATGATTAATAATCATACTTGGGCAAATCTCTTTTTACTCCTGTCTTTATAAAATGGCTACTGATAAAAATTTGCCATGGGTATTAAGATTTGCAGAGTGGGAGATGGCTGCAGCTTTATGCAGAATGATCTTTGTGAACTTTTGATTGGTTTTATGCAACAACAACAAAATGTTCCATATGGGAGGACTGAGAGTGAACCACTCTCTCCTGATAGCAGCAACTGAGAAGAAGTCTGAAGTGTTCATACCAATCCTACGCCTCGACTGCTCCCTGCACTCTTTAAATAATGGTGAAAAATTGGACTGGTACAGAGGAGAGCTAATTATGGTTAAAGAACACAGAAAATACAGTCTCTCTGCTGTCTGCAGGGATGAAAAAAAAAAAGAAGAAGATGAAGTGCCTTCAAAGTCCATGAATGCATTTAGCTTCAGGAATTTCCATTAGGAGACGTTCGGGATTTTTGTTTTGTCAGGGGTTCAGGAGTAGTTTAAAAGGATTATTCTCTAGTCTACTTCATGTTTTTCTTCTGTTATGCTGCAGCTCAGGCTGGTGAGACAAAAATTAAAGCTTTTAGGAATGGCAGCAATACTCATTCTTCTTCTTAGAATATTTGACAGTTCTCAAGACAGGCCTCAAGTTGTTCCAGGGGAGGTTTAGGTTGGACATGAGGAGAAATTTCTTCCTGCAAGGGTTGTTGTGGGCTGTGGCAGGCTGGGCAGGGCAGTGGTGGAGTCCCCATCCCTGGAGGGGTTTCCAAGGTGTGGAGATGTGGTGCTGAGGGCCAGGGGTTAGTGGTGCCCTGGCAGGGATGGGTTAATGGTTGGACTTCATCATCTTAAGTTCTTTTCCAACCAGAACGATTCTGTGAATCTGCAGTTATAACATGTCCCTGAGCATATCAGTGCAGCTGTGCTGAAGGTGAAGAAGAGTCATCATCTGTCTGGACATGATTCTGATGGGTCATATTCTTGAAATCCTTTAGTTCAGCACAAAACAGGTGTCACAGGTTGCCCAGGGAGGTGGTGGAAGCTCCATCCCTGGATATTTTGAAGGCCAGGCTGGCTGGGGCTGTGAGCAACCTGCTCTAGTGGGAGGTGTCCCTGCCCATGGCAGGGGGGTTGGAACTAGATGATCTTTAAGGTCCCTTCCAACCCTGACAATTCTATGATTAAAACTGCTGAATGTTCAGCTGCTTTTGCTTCTCTTGGGTGACCTACCTTTGTAAACTCTGAGCAAACTCCTTATTGCCACCATCCTTACATTGGCCTTTTGATTCTGCATCATTCGCTTCTCCTCTCACTGTGCACAACCAGGGATGGAGACACCAACGTGTAGAAACTCATAGTGCACAACCCAAGGAGCACCTGGGGACTGTCACAGGATTTTTTTGGATGCTGGTTGCATCCCAGGCACTGCTCACCTTCTCAGGTGGAGCAGTCCCACATTGCCCACCAGGGCAATCTGCTTCCCTCATCCTCAGCTTGATTCCTCTTGGCAGCCAGACGGGATGTGGTTGACAGATTCTGTCTGAGAAGGGCTTCAGTAATTGCTCGTTCTGTTCGGTGACTGTGGCAGTGACAGATGGTCACACTGAATGTTTAAAATGTTCAGGACCCCTGGATGATCCCTACACTTATGAACAACAAACTTTGCCAACATTTCTGTTGTCTATTAGCAGAAGAATTTGAAATATTTCCTCGAATTACTGTTTTCACCCCCCTGCTTCTCAGGCATGTTTTGCTGGGTTTGTACTTTCCTGAAACATTCTTTTTTTTTCTTAATCAAGAGAGTCTCAAGATGTTCATACAGACTGGCAGAAGTAGGTGCCAACTGCTATTGCAGACTTGTTAACAAATTTATTTTTGCCTGAGAATGGCACATATGGCCCAGAGCGGAAATATTAGGGTCTGTATTCTTTGTGAGGGCTGGCAGATATTGTCTTTGAAAGAAACAGCCTTTGGGGCACTCATAAATCTCATTTTTATTTTCATTGCCTGAAGGCCTTCTCTATTTTTTTTTTTTTTTCCCCCCCNNNTTTTCCCCCCCCTAAGTGATGGTCTTCAATCATTTCACAGTCCTGTGACAGCTCCTGAGTTGCCAAAAAGAGGTGCTGGCAAAGTCACCAGTTTATTTATGGCATCCCTTGATTGCAGTTTAGTGGCTGCAAAGGCAGGTCAGCTTATGTGACCCATCTGAATGTCATGGACCACAAGCTGCCTGCAGACCTCGGGTCAGGATGGGTTGGCTGACCTGCAGGTTGTGAATTGGACACTTTTTCTACTGCACATTTCTCTTAAAAGAGGTGTAAAAGCAGCTTTTAAGGAAGATATACTTGCTCTTGTACAGTAATTTCTATTTTTTCCTGCTCTGAGATATTTGACATCTTGTCTTTTCTAGGTAGCTTTCAAATCCCTCAGGCTCTGAAAGCAGAATTGTGTATTTTCCTTTCTACAGATTCCTTCACCCCCTTCTTGTTCTAACAAGGTAGAAAATGTGGTTTTCTGGCACATTTCTGTCCATGTACTACTTGTACCATTCCTACATCTCAGTAATAGGATGAGCTTTAGGTTTCTCAAAACCTTCTGATAGTCTTTCAAAACACATCCAAGTTGTGATGAAGCATCTGCTGCAAAAGGGGGAGTGTCAACCAACAAGCATGGACCAGGATGGACAAATCTTGCTTCTATCTCAGATCTTTTCTTCCTTCTCTGCTGAGTGTTGTGGTGAGGACTGTGATTGGAGAAGAGAAGGCTCCGAGGGGAGCTTATTGTGGCCTTCCAGGATCTGCAGGGGGCTATAAGGAAGCTGGGGAGGGACTTTTTAGGATGTCAGATAGTGGTAGGACTGGGGGGAATGGATCAAAACTAGAGGTGGGGAGATTCAGATGAGAGGTTAGGAAGAAGTTCTTGCCCAGGAGGGTGGGGAGACACTGGCACAGGTTGGCCAGAGCGGTGGTGGAAGCCCCATCCCTGGAAATGTTGAAGGCCAGGCTGGCTGGGGCTGTGAGCAGCCTGCTCTAGTGGGAGGTGTCCCTGCCCATGGCAGGGGGGTTTGAACTGGATGATCTTTGAGGTCCCTTCCAACCCTGACAATTCTATGATTCTATGATCTTCAGCAAGTTCATCACATCAGACCAGAATTTGTGCATTCAACCCGTGTGTGCTGGGATTCAAATGAGCTTTGTGCTCTTTTAAGCCAGGCTGATGGATGTCTGGATAATTGTCCCATCTGCATATGTGAGAAGGAGAAGGAAATGATTACAGCCCTGGCCTTCTTGAAGGGGGTGAAGGTTGCTCTGAAGATCTAGAGGGAGGAGATTGATGCCGCGAGGATACATTTAAATCAAATCAGCAAATTAATCAACATCTTGTTATGGTTGCGTAGATATAATTAAGAGGGGGGGAAAGGAACTGATGTGTGCATATATACGTGTGTATATATATATATATATGTATTTGGAGGAATAATTTAATAGAGCTGGACTGGAGGATTGGACTAGATGATCTTTCGAGGTCCCTTCCAATCCCTAACATTCCGTGACTATGAGGGAGACAGGCCAGAGGATGGGTGAGTTTGCATGGTCTGCACTTCAGTGGGAGATGTAGGTGGATGCAGAGATGTCTCTGCCCAAAGCTCATTGGCACATCTTACTGCTTTTCCTCTGCATGTCTTGGGGATTTTGCTGTTTTGGAAAGACCTACGACTCCATTTCTCACTTAATTTTATCGATGAGTTCCTCAGTGCTGCTGCTCCTCAGCCTTGGCTTGGAATTTTCCATCCCTGCGTTTGATTTTCTTCGTTTAGTGGGAAAAACATTGGAGCAGGTGGAAGTAATCTCTGGTACATCCCTCAAATGCTATTTTTATTTTTCTCTGAAGCTGTATTTTGCAAGTTAAGGACTTAGATTTCAGAGTGACTCCCGAACGAGCTCCTCACTCCAGACCTGGATACTAAAATCAGCAGCAATTGCATCACTTAAGGAAATCTTGCTGGTGCCAGCCTGGAATTAAACACACTGAAATATGTCCCCAGCTGGGAGATGAAGAATATTTCTGTGGTTTCCTGGTGTTTCACAGCTTTTTTTTTGATCATTGGAGGTATGAGAGCTTTCCCTTGTTAGATAGTGAAGTGTGCTGTTGAGATGCTCCTTGTAGACCAGCACATTGGCATGGCAGAGAACTTGCTGAGCTCATGAGAATGGTGTGGACTGCATTTGACCATCCTGCTTCTTTCCTGCAGACCCAGCTTGGGCATCTCTTGGGTTGAGTTCAGTCGTACAGACGTGCCATAATCTGCTTTTGCACAAACCCTTTGGCCAAAAGGCTGAGGAACTCAGAAGACAATTTTCATCACATCCTCCAAGACTCATATTTGTGATGGGATTGCCACAGATGATCCCATCAAGAGAGGTGATTCTGTCCTGGTGAGACCTCAGCTGCAACACCGTGTCCAGCTCTGAAGCCCCCAACACAAGGACATGGACCTGTTGGAGCGTGTCCAGAGGAGAGCCATGAAAATGATCAGAGGACTAGAGCACCTCTCTATGAAGACAGGCTGAGAGAGTTGGGGTTGTTCAGTCTGGAGAAGAGAAGGCTCTGGGGGGACCTTATAGTGACCTTCCAGTATCTGAAAGGGGCCTCTAGGAAGGTGGGGGAGGATCTGTTCTCAAGGGTTTGTAGTGACAGAATGAGGGGTGATGGTTTTAAGCTAGAAAAGGGAAGATTTAGGTTGGACATTAGGAAAAAGTTCTTTAATATGAGGGTGGTTAATCACTAGAACAGGTTGCCCAGAGAGATGGTGGAGGCCCCATCCCTAGAGACATTCAAGGTCAGGCTTGATGGGGCTCTGAGCAACCTGCCCTAGGTAGAGATGTCCCTGCTTGTTGTGGGGGGGTTGGACTAGATGATCTTTAGAGGTCCCTCCCAACCCCAACCATTCTATGATCTTCAGGGAAAGAAGCAATGTTTAAAAATCCTCATTTTGAAGAAACCCTGTGCAGGTGTGGAAACCGAGGTGTGTTTGATACATGCCAGGAAGGGTCTGTTACTGTGTGAAGCCAAACCAGACATGATGAAGCTCACCAGGAAATGTCTGAGTGTGCCAACTTCAGCAACGATCACAGACATTGGCAGGATGGCACAAACAGGCAGCAGCTCTTGGCCTCTTTCCATGGTATCCACGTTAAGCATCTTTATATTGGAGGAGACTTGAAAGCTCACTCTGAACACCACTGGGAAACCCTCTGTGGTTTGACTGCCTCAAGTGCTTGTGATGCTCTTTTCTTCCCCTTCAGATTATTTGATCTACTGTTCTGGATAACCAGCCATGAGATTGATGGCTCTGCAATAAAGTCTGACTTCCAGCAAGGGCTGCTCTGTTCAGCATGCTGCTCTTCTTTTTCTGAGATAATTGGAGAGATTAATTTTGAAAGTTACTTTTTTTTTCTCCCCTCTCTATTGAAAAGGACCAAACAAAGCCAAGAAGACACTCAAGGTCAGGCTTGATGGGGCTCTGAGCAACCTGACCTAGGTAGAGATGTCCCTGCTTCTTGTAGGGGGGTTGACCTTTGGAGATCCCTTCCAACCCAAACTATTTTGTGATTCTAAGAAGGAACAAACATACCCATCTGGTTTACATAGCAGGACATCAACATTGTCAAAGACTGACCTGCTCAACCCATATCAGGAAAGTCCAACACCACCAGACCAAAGCTAAAAGTCAAGTGCTTCAGATGTGTGGCAACCACCACAACTGTCACTGGCATGTTGGTGGCTTTATGTAGAGAACATTCCGTGTGGGAAGGTCACGTTCAGGTGAGCCAAAGGCCATGTGAAGCTTTTAAGGATCTCATTTTCTCTGTGTGCAACCTGGAGCTCTCTGCTGGGATGGAGTAGATGCTCTCTTCAGAGCAGCAATGGCTTTTACTGCAGGATTTGTTGTTAACAAACTTATTTGCTTTTAAAACCAGAAGTTTTCAGGTGTTGCTTGAGCTTTTTGAAGTGGTAATTTGAGGCATGGTTTCCTTCTGTCAGCAGGTGCCCTCTCCTCTCTGAGGTCCAGATTGTCCTTCCCTTGCTGTGTCATTTGGAGTCTCCAAATCTCTCATAGATCACGTTATGTTAAATTAGTAGAAGTTGTGTCAAATATTCTTCTCAAATGATGTTAGTATTTAATTGGCAGCCTGTTGCCTGATGTCTTCTGCTGGCCTCCAGGACCTTGTTTTCTCATTATATTAGTTTTAGGAAATATTCTAATGACTCTCATTCCTTAGAACAGTGACCACCATTGATGATGATGATGAAATAACCCAAAGAGGCTGGATGACCTCAGGAACTGGAGTAAAAACAAGGGGGTGAAATCCCTCAGCACTAAATGCAGGGTCATGCACCTAGGGATTGATAACAGGAATTTGAGCTCTAAATAAGGAGCCTAATCAGTTGGAAATGAGGGAGGATAAGAAGTGATGCTGGTTGATTGCAGAATGACTCTGAGCTGCCAAAGGATGCTGCTCAAATGTGACCCAGGCAGAGTATTCCCAGCAGAGACTGGGAGGTATTAATGTCTCTGTACAAGGCTCTGATGAAGAGTCATCTGAAATACTGGATGTGGTTTCTGGCTGCTTATATTGGGGGGGGAAATAAAAAAGATGATTTCACGCTGGAGTAAAGTAGTGTGAAAAGTGGTACAGTTGCTTATAAAAGGTCCATCAGGCATCTTGGAGGGGATGGTGAAGAGTTGTTGCCTGGAAAATGATGTTGACGTACTAGGGATAAACTGTTTGAATGCTTGCAGTCCAAATTAGGGTAGAAAAGCCTCATTAATAGTCAAATCCTTCAGACTTTTGCACTAGAAGGCTTAGAAATGCATTTGTAAATGCTTTTACAAATGTCTCCTTTTCTCTGGTGTGATCCTCGTGTTCCAGTGTCCCTCTGGGCTGATTCAGGCTTCCCTAGCAGGAGGACTGGGGAGGGAACAAGGGTTGACCCGGTTGGATGGGGCTTTGAGCAACCTGCTCTAGTGGGAGGTGTCCCTGCCCATGGCAGGGGGGTTGGAACTAGATGATCTTTGAGGTCCCTTCCAACCCAACCCAACCTAGGATTCTATGAAGTGAGGTCTGATCAGTGCAGGCAAGAAACTTTTTTGAGCTTGAGATAGTTAAAAAGGGGGAGATGCTGGAGGTGGTACTTGGAGCTGAAGCATGAACTTAATGACCCTGGAAATCCCTTCCAGTTTTTTGTCCTCATTCAACATGTGTCAGGTTTTTATTTAATTCGGTTTGTATTTAATTGGGGGGATTTCAGAGCAGTTACAGGGGCAATTTGCTGGAATAACCCAACGTTTGCTGTTGTTATAGCTGCAAATGAAAGAAATGTTGTATTTATTTTAGAGAACAACTCCTGCTGTTGTCTCTTGTAGGAACCAATACGTTTTTATTTTGACTGGAGCACTCTTGAAGTCTGAGAAATGATGAAATCTTTAATAACTTTGTGCTTGCCTGCATTCTCCTGGGCTTGGGGCACATATCAGGTGTTGGTGATGCTGCTGAAATTAGCTTGGAAACAGAAGATGGATCATTCCAAAACAACCCCCAGATAAAACCCCTCCGAAACTGCCAAACTCAAGAGATGACTTTGAATAATCCATAATTACTGAGCTTGTAGCTGAGAAGGTGTCTGTGTTCAAGAGCTCTAGTTAGTCTGAAAGAAGATAAAAAAAAAAGCCCAAAGAACCAGAATGACATAAATAATGAAAGAGTGAAAAATGCCTTGGTTTTGTAATGTAGATGAAGGCAAGGTGTCATGACAGGAGCACATTTACATATTAGAATTATTTAATTATCGTGTCTTGTCCTCTAAAGAAACAAAATGAGCATGAATATTCATGCCTTCCATTAAAATATTAATGGCAGAACAGAGACTTTGGTGTTTTCACTCTCCAAACACCCGTAAATAGCTTTATTTAAAAGAAGAGTGGAGGTCAGGAAAGAATTGCCTTTTTGTTTTGAGGTTGCAGAGAGGCTGATGTTCTCCTTGAAGACAGGAGGACATCACCTGCTCCTCATTTTGCTTGGTGCTTTTAAAAGGAGTTTTGTGGGTACCTTTGGTGTGGCCTCACCTCTGGCTATAGGTGCTTCCTGCTCTGACAGCATCCCAAAGCCTTGCTGAGGACTTGAGGTTGAGGTACCCTTAAACACAGACATGAAACCACCATCAAACACCCTGCAGGGGTGTTTTGTTTGCATTTTAAGCCTGTAGGTGCAAGTTTAGATCAGGTGCAACCTGGTCTAGTGGGAGGTGTCCCTGCTATGGCAGGGGGGTTGGAAGGAGATGATCTTTGAGGTCCCTTCCAACCCAACCCATTCTATGATTTGTGATTGTTTATCCTAGGTTTAGCCTTATGGGGCTCTGAGCAGCCTGCCCAAGGTAGAGATGTCTCTACTTGTGTAGGGAGGTTGGACCAGATGATCTCTGGAGGTCCCTTCCAGCCTCAAACATTCTATGATGTTATGAAGTTTCTGCCTATGCTATCTGTGCAGGACAGCTCTTGGGTAGTTTTGATCTATAATGTTAACTGTGCTCATTTCAGTTCTTCTCTGGTGTCATTACAATGAGCATACTTGGTGTCATCTAAGATACTAAATAAAACCATCTTGCTGGCTTTAAATTAAGGAAGTTGAAGGTTTCATTGGTGACTAGCAGGTTGGGGGAGGTGATTTTTCCCCTCTGCTCTCATGAGTTCCCACCTGGAGCTCTGCATCCAGTTCTGGAGTCCTCAACACAAGAAGGGCATGGACAAGTTGGAGATAGTCCAGAGGAGGGCTACAAAGGTGATTAGAGGGCTGGAAGCCTCTGCTGTGAGGACAGGTTGAGAAAGTTGGACTTGTTCAGCATGGAAAAGAGAAAGCTCCAGGGAGATCTTCTGGTGGCCTATCAGGACTTTAAGGGGGCCTAGAAGAAAGCTGGGGAGGGACTTTTTACAAGGGCTTGTAGTGATAGGATGAGAAGTAATGGGTTCAAACTGAAAGAGAGGAGATTTGAATTAGAAGTTCTTCACTCTGAGGGTGGTGAGACACTGGCACAGGTTGCCCAGGGGGGTTGTGGATGCTCCAACACTGGATGGGTCCAAGACCAGGTTGGATGGAGCTTTGAGCAACCGGGTCTAGTGGGAGGTGTCCCTGCCTGTGGCAGGGGGGTTGGAATGAGATGATCTTTAAGGTCTCTTCCAACCCAATCTATTCTATGTGTATTTGATCACAGGCAGCTAGTAAATATTTCCAGCTTATAAAGAGTTTGAAAGAAGAGGATGAAAAATCTCACAATAGTAAAACATAATGAATGGTTGCTCCAGAAGCATTCAACCAACCCTTACAACTGATTTGCTAACAAAGAGCAATTCCTTAAGAATAACCAGACCAAAGAGATCCAGCATTTGTTTGTTGATCAGCAGGGAGGAGCTCAAACATTTCCTTTAAATGAATAAAAATAATTAAACTGTTCAGGGTAAACAATGAACTGGATGGATAGAAGCCTCTTGGCTGTTATGTTCTGTGGAACTAAATATACTGAAGAAATAACTGAAAACATGCTCTTTTCAAGTTGGAGGCTGTGGCTTTCTTGGAGTTAAAAAGCAAATATCTCAGGAGCTGGTTGGGAAAGCAGGAGAGAAGCTCTTCTGGCCCCAAGGGCAATGGATCTGGGTCTGCTGCAGCATCTGTAGAGAGGGGTCATTTTGAAGTTATTTCAGAGGCAACATTAATGTCTTAAAGGAATTCAGGACAGAGAAGATTGGATGTACCTCAGTGTTCATTGAAATGAGTTGATCAGAGCAGCTTCTTTCTCTACGTTGAGTCCTCATCTTGGGTCTCTCTTGCAAAATCCAAGATGCTGTGAGGACTGATGCACATGTAGAATCATATCTTTGATTATCTGAATACCTGCTCTAGGTGAACCTGCTCTGGTGGGGGGGTTGGACTAGATGATATCCAGAGATCCCTTCCAACCCCTCTCATGTGGCCCATATCTTGTGGCCTTCCAGTATCTGAAGGGGGCTACAAGAAAGCTGGGGAGGGACTTTTTAGGATGTCGCGTAGCGGTAGGACTGGGGGGAATGGCTCAAAACTAGAGGTGGGGAGATTCAGATGAGACGTTAGGAAGAAGTTCTTGCCCAGGAGGGAGGGGAGACACTGGCACAGGTTGGCCAGAGAGGTGCTGGAAGCCGCATGCCTGGAAATGTTGAAGGCCAGGCTGGCTGGGGCTGTGAGCAACTGCTGTAGTGGGAGGTGTCCCTGCCCATGGCAGGGGGGGTGGAACTAGATGATCTTTCAGGTCCCTTCCAACCCTGACAGTTCTGTGATTCTTTCTTTAGTAAGGGGAAGCAAATTCTTAGACTGGCTCAATTTAGAATTTTATTTCATTGTTTTACTACTTCTGTTCAATCCTTTTATGTGCAAAAAACCGGCCTTGATTTGTTACTTCCTCGTGCATTAGATGTTATATAGACATGTTCCACTGACAAAACTACTGAAATAAATTCTTTGAATTTGGCTGAGTTTGGTGCCACCAGGCAGAAAAGAAGCAAGCAAGAAAGCTCCCTTGGGTGGTAGGATGGGATAATTTTTCTCACCTGCTCATAGAAGAGGGACATTGAACTTCAAAAGCTTTATGGTCATTGTTCTGTACAGATCAATGGAATGGGCTGCCCAGAGAGGTGGTGGAGGCCCCATCCCTGGAGTCATTCAAGGTCAAGCCTCATGGGTCTCAGAGCAACTTTTGACCTAGGTAGAAATGTCCCTACTTGTGTAGGGAAGTTAGACCAGATGACCTCTGGAGGTCACTTCCAGCCTCAAACATTCTATGATTCTATGAACATACAAATTCCAAACTCCTCTCTAAAAAGGAGTGTTCTTAATTTTGTTAAAGCCCCTTTTCTCAAGAGCAGACCTGGGAAATAAAGTCATGTCTTTATGGATTGAAGTGTATGATGGTGTCCAACCTACCCACGCTCTGAGCAGCTGGAGGCAACACCAGTTCCATGCTGGAGGTCACATTACTGCCTAGCACACTTCTGTGCCTGAGCTAATAACCCCCTTCCTCCTGCAGGATCTGTAGGAACTCATCCATGTAGATAAGCCCATAAAGAAATAGGTTTCAGTTGAGTCAACACCAGCATCTACAGTATCTTGCCTTTTATGAGGTTTTCATTACATGGGGTGACTGAAGACTACAGCATTTTGTATAAATGACCTGGCTAGTGAACAAATTCTTGTCATTCTTACAAAAAGTTTGACTTTCTGAAGTTTTCTGACTTATGGAGCACATCTAGATGGAGTGAAACACTGAGAGCAGATGATTTTGTGCCTGAGAGCACTTGGGATGTCTCCTCTGTTTTACTCCTGGTGTGTGCCAGGGAGAGCCCAGGTCCATCTTTGTGAAAATTCTTGTGTCACCTCTTGGTCACTGCAGAACAAGCCGTGTTTGCTTCAGCCACCTTGTATCCCAGCTGTGCTGAAGGCATCTGACAGAGCTTGAAGTGGAAGGGATCTGCTTTTGGTATCTGAAGTGATTCGAGGCAGAGTTGGTGTGTGTTAATGAGAATGTGGGCAGCAGGTTGAGGGAAGTTCTTCTCCCCTTCTACTCTGCCCTACTGAGGCCACCTCTGGAGTATTGGGTCCAGTTCTGGGCTCCCCAGGTCAAGAGAGACAAAGAACTACTGGAGAGAATCCAGGGGAGGCTGCAAAGACACTGGTGGGACTGGAGCATCTGTGTGCCCAGGACAGGCTGAGAGCCCTGGGGCTGTGGAGCTGCACAAGAGAAGCCTCAGAGGGGATCTGCTCAATGCTGCTCAAGAGCTAAAGGGTGGGGGCAAGAGGCTGGGGCCAGACTCTTGTCAGTGGTGCCCAGGGCCAGGCCAAGGGGCAGCGGGCACCAAGTGGAAGCCAGGAGGTTCCATGTGAGCAGGAGGAGGTGGGTGTTTGGGGTGAGGGTGTTGGAGCCTGGCCCAGGCTGCCCAGAGAGGTTGTGGAGTCTCCTTGTGTGGAGAGCTTCCAAAGGTTGCTGGACACGCTGCTGGGCCCCCTGCTCTGGGTGAGCTGCTGGAGCAGGGGGGTTGCACCAGATGAGGTCCCTTCTGACCCCCACCATGCTGGGATTCTGTGAGAGATGGGAAGCATCTACTGCTTGCTTGTTTTACAACACCACCTGAATATTGCAGCTGTAAACCAGTGTCCAGTTGTCCTCAGTGTAAGGTTTAGGGTTGTATTTAAAAAAAACCTGGCAGAAGCATGAACTGGTTCAACCAAGGGTATGAGGAACACCATCCTGAATGGTTGCACTACAGAGGCTTTTGGGGGGGATTCAGGAGAGAGTTTGATTTGCTGACCAAACCGTTGTGGAGATTTTGAAGAATCATAGAATTGTCAGGGTTGGAAGGGACCTTAAAGATCATCTAGTTCCAACCCCCCTGCCATGGGCAGGGATGCCTCCCACTAAAAGAAAAAACACTCCAAAGAGTGATTCAAAAAACAGAGGGAAGAACCCCAAAGTGGGTGACCATCAAGGAGAACATGGAAATATTATGAACATCTCCCATCTTGAGACATTTTGCAGGTTTTGGTGCAAGACTCAGACCCTTTTGCTTGCAAAGAGTTAAATGTAGTTCTTGACAGCCAGGCACGAAGGCAGCAGAGATGTTCTTGCATTTGTTTTGAACTTTAAAAAAACCAACAGCCTGATTAGTTGGAGCAGGTTTTCCCCAAGGGGAGACTCTGGAGTGTAATTTCATTACAAAATACAGCGCTTGGAGATGAACTGNAGAACAAGCCGTGTTTGCTTCAGCCACCTTGTATCCCAGCTGTGCTGAAGGCATCTGACAGAGCTTGAAGTGGAAGGGATCTGCTTTTGGTATCTGAAGTGATTCGAGGCAGAGTTGGTGTGTGTTAATGAGAATGTGGGCAGCAGGTTGAGGGAAGTTCTTCTCCCCTTCTACTCTGCCCTACTGAGGCCACCTCTGGAGTATTGGGTCCAGTTCTGGGCTCCCCAGGNAATCATAGAATTGTCAGGGTTGGAAGGGACCTTAAAGATCATCTAGTTCCAACCCCCCTGCCATGGGCAGGGATGCCTCCCACTAAAAGAAAAAACACTCCAAAGAGTGATTCAAAAAACAGAGGGAAGAACCCCAAAGTGGGTGACCATCAAGGAGAACATGGAAATATTATGAACATCTCCCATCTTGAGACATTTTGCAGGTTTTGGTGCAAGACTCAGACCCTTTTGCTTGCAAAGAGTTAAATGTAGTTCTTGACAGCCAGGCACGAAGGCAGCAGAGATGTTCTTGCATTTGTTTTGAACTTTAAAAAAACCAACAGCCTGATTAGTTGGAGCAGGTTTTCCCCAAGGGGAGACTCTGGAGTGTAATTTCATTACAAAATACAGCGCTTGGAGATGAACTGGAGTTGGAATTTCGGGGGGTTTTTTCTGCCCTAAGGGATTTGACATTTCTATTTCTTGACATTTCTCTCATTGTTAGACTCGCTGCTTTGTGCTGCTTTTCCCTCCCCCTTTTCCCTTGGTGAAATTGTAGCTGTCTCCTTGAAGCTTGGAGTATCTTTTCTTGTAGGTAAAAGTGGTAATGGCTTGAATTCATTCAATGGTTGGAAAAGGAGGCTACACAACCGTGTGTAAACCTGTAGCACGGGGACATGTGATCCATTGCCAGCAAAAAAAATGAAGCAATAACCCCTTGAACATGGCTACAGTTAAAACCATCATTAGGAAAGGATGTTCCGTGCTAAAAAAAGATGTAAAAATGGTCATGGGTTACTCATAGGTCTGGCTTGAGGTATGTTAAAGCAGCACCTGCCACAGGTCTGTTCCTGGAGCCCATTATTTAAAGAATAATGGATGTTTGTATGATGTTGTTCTGATTTTAGCTGCTGCTTTTCACTGCCTTTTTTTTTTCCCTGCAGTCTTTAAGTGGTAGCGTTGCAAGCCAGCTCATCTTATGCTTTGGAAGCCTTTGTCATTTACTCCCAGGGGAATGGAGATGTTTTTCCACCTTCTCCTGCAGTGAGCCCATGAAAGGCATGTCACGTTGTGCTCTGGGAATGGGTAACAGTGTCTTCTGGAGGAGTTCAGAGCTTCCCAGCTATTGACAACTCTCTGCTGGCGTGGAGATGTTGGGTGGGGGTGTTAGGGAGCCTTGTCCTCCCCAGCCAAAGCCCCCCCCTGCAATCTGCAGGCAAAGCTGTAGTTTTAATCAGTTATTACATGGCTTGTTTACCTCAGAGTATAGCTTTAGTTTAATGGTATAAAGCTGTTTTAGAATCATGGAATGGTTTGGGTGGAAAGGGACCTTTTAGGGTCGTCGGGTCCAACCCCTCTGCATTGAGCAGGGACATCTGCAACTAGAGCAGGTTGCTCAGAGTCCTGTCAAGTCTGGCCATGGGATGGGGCCTCTACCACCTCTCTGGGCAGCCTGGGCCACTATCTCACCACCCTCATCATAAAAAATTTTTCTTCTCTCTCATCTAACTATCCCTCCTTTAGTTTAAAACCACCCCCCCTTGTCCTGTCCCAACAGGCCCTGCTAAAAATCTGTCCCCATCTTTCTGACAGGCCCCTTGAAGTCCTGTCAGGCCACAAGAAGGCTGCAATTTTGTATTAGAGGCCATCATCTGAGACCAGATGATTTCCAGCTTTATTTTGATTCTTCCTAATACTTCATCTGGTGCACTATGATGGAAAAGAAGCTTGAAAAACTGAACCAAGCATCAACCCTACTGAAAAAATTCCCATTATTAGGAAGGATATAAATTTCTCCTTAAGAAAGAGCAAGCAGCATTTTGCCAATCCTCTTACTGCTTTAATTAATGTCTAATTGGATAGATTGAGGCATAGTCATTGTGATTGCCCACATTGTGGTTGATCACACACTGGTTGGGCTCCTTTGGTCACTGGCAGCTGCTGGGATGGCCAGAATCAGGTCCTACCCATGTCTCAGCACCAGCCAATCTCTTCTTTATCCATGCCCCACAACGCAGCCTCTTAGAATCATAGAATTGCTCAGGCTGGAAAAGACCTTCAAGATCAAGTCCAACCTCAACCTAACTTACTACCCTAACGCTAAGAACCCACTGCTAAACATGTCCCTGAGCACCACATCCAGGTGATTTTTAAACATGTTCAGGGATGGGGACTCAACCACTTCCTTGGAGAGCCTGTTCCAGGGCTTACCAACCCTTTCTGTAAAGAAGTTTTTCCTGATGTCCAACCTAAACCTCCCCTGAGGCAACTTGAGGCCATTTCCCCTTGTCCTGTCACCAGTGAGAAGAGACCAACCCTGCCCTCGCTACAACCTCCTTTTAGGTGTCTGTAGAGTGCTAGAAGGTCTCCCCTCAGCCTCCTCTTCCCCAGACTAAACAACCTCAGCTCACAGGATCAGGGAGGGGGAGGGGTTGGAAGGGACCTCAAAAGATCATCTAGTCCAACCCCCCTGCTAGGGCAGGATCACCTAGAGCAGGTCACACAGGAACACGTCCAGGTGGGTTTTGAATGTCTCCAGAGAAGGAGCCTCCACAACCTCCCTGGGCAGCCTCTTCCAGTGTCTGTCACCCTCTCCTTCAGTTGCTCCTCATCAGGCATGTTCTCCAAACCCTTCGTCAGCCTTGTTGCCCTTCTTTGAACCTGCTCCAGCACCTCCATGTCCTTTCTGTGTTGAGGTGCCCAAAACTGAACACATTACTCAAGGTGGGGCCTCACCAGTGCCAAGTGCAGGGGCAGGATCACTTCCCTGCTTATCACACAATTTCTGATAGAAGCCAGGAGATCTTGCCCTAGGAGATCTCAAAATTGGGTGGGAGGTGGCAAACCTTTTAGATCTGCAGCTTCTCCTGTGCTGTGGGACCCTTTATATTACTGAGTGTCTTGCTGAAGAACACAACACTCTTCCTCTGTTAGGGTTTGGCTGCTTCCCTCACTCATAAGTAGCCCTTGGAGGGGAAGGATGGAGGAGGGGGGAAGTTCTCTCCGAGTACTCCCTCCATCACTTGCAGCTGCTTCTGCTTCTGATTTTCCTTGATGAGCAGTAGTTTTCAAAGTAAGTTTTGTGCCTGTTTGAAGCAGGAAAGGTTAGGACCACAGCAGAGGGGGACCTCTGAACTCAGTACTCCTTTCAGAGGCAGAATGACTCACATCTAGTTTTAAAGAGAGAACGGTGCATTTGCAGACTGCAGTGAGAGGTGGTTGAGCACAGCTTGGAGGTTGCCTTGTCCAGACTTTTCCCTGTTACTGCAAGAATGTGCTCCTGAGGTGTAGGAATAAATTTGGTTTGCCCCTGTTCTTCTCCCTTCTTTTGAAGTATGCCCTTGGTGCCACGTTTAATTATTGGGTTTGCCATTTTTGGTTGCTCTGGACTAGTGTGTGCACTTCTGCTTCTTGTGGTTCAACAAAAGAGCACCTATTGCTTTTAATTGTGAAGTTAAAGGACATTTAGGTGGTGAAACTGAGGGGCTGGAGCGTGTCCAGAGAAGGACAAGGAAGGTGGGGAAGGGTGTAGAGCAGGAGTGTGGTGAGGAGCAGCTGAGGGAGCTGGGGGGGTTGAGGCTGGAGCAAAGGAGGCTCAGGGGAGACCTTGTGGCTCTGCACAAGTCCCTGCAAGGAGGTTGGAGTCAGGTGGGGTCGGGCTCTTCTCCGAAGGAACAAGTGACAGGACAAGAGGAACCAGCCTCAAGTTGCCCCAGGGGAGGTTGAGGTTGGAGCTGAGGAAGAATTTGTTGTTGGGCAGGGTTGTTGTGGGCTGTGCCAGGCTGAGCAGGGCAGTGGTGGAGTCCCCATCCCTGGAGGGGTTTCCAAGGTGTGGAGATGTGGTGCTGAGGGCCAGGGGTTAGTGGTGCCCTGGCAGGGATGGGTTAATGGTTGGACTCAATGATCTTAAAGGTCTTTTCCAACCAAAATGATTCCATGAATCTATGAAATTATGATCAAAGTTTTCCAAGATACAAGTAAGATTCTGTAAAGTTAGGTAGTTACTGTTGATAGATCTGCTGAATCAGCAGAAACAACAAATGAATCTTTTTCCTGAGGAAGCTGAAACATTTAAACTTTGGCTTCTTTAGTCTATGAATATCAAATGATTTTTCTCCTGTTTTAACTTTTATTTTCTTTTTTTAACTTTTATTTTCTTGTTTTAACTTTTATTTTCCTGTTTTAACTTTTATTTAAAACTATTTATTATTAAATGTATTTAAAATTGTTAGTGGTTGAATAATTTTTTCAACATGTGATTTTTGAGCTTTTCTTATCCAGGACACCTGCACAGCAGGAATCACAGAGTCACAAAACGTTAGGGAACAACAGGTAAAAATTAAAAAAATAAGTTAAAAGCTCTCTTAAGAAATCTCTATAAAACAGAGCTCATAGTTCTTGGTCATTACTTGGGAAAAATCTTGTTTTCTAACTATAGAAATGCACAGAAACATATATGGAAAGGACTGGTCATTCTTTCTAGAGTTTGTTATATTAGCTAGAACGTGATTCTGACATAGTGACTCCTATGAAATTGTGTTTTATTAAATCCACCAGGTTATTCTCATGCTAGCAATAGCTTTGATTAAGCACCATCTTAGGGTCATATCTTAGAATAACAGCATTTCAAACTCCCTGGCTGCATTTGAAAGAATTGTGATTAAAGTTCTGGCTCTTTTCCTGCAATTGCTGCTGTCTGTGGAGGGTTGAGCTTTACCCTCCTTCCTACTGGGGCTTGGGTTGTGTCCCACCCACCCCCACACTGTGATTTTGTGCCAATATCAGTGACAGTCTCTGGGGAGAAGCTGCTTTTGCATTAAAATGCAAGAAATAAAAGCTGTAACAAAATTAACACAGGAGTCTGGAATTTCCACTGTGGTTTAATAGCCTCGGTGTTGGTTGCGTCCTCAAGTCTTAATTCAGCTTTGATTGAATTTGAGGCAAAACAAAGCAGAGAGGGGGATAAGGAGGTGGGGAAACCCATCTCGGGGAGATTATGGATGAACAGGTTGAGAAATGCTGCCTGACAGGTCATCCTTGGAGCAATCTGATCATTCCTGCTGGCTCAGGGACTTCTTGGTTTGTGCATTTCTGTGCACTGGCATGGACAATCCATTTCGGTTCCCTCGGGGGGAAAACCCCCCTGTTATTAGTAGGGATCATTCTGCATATTGCTGGAGAATGAATTAATTCCCACTAGTGTGTGCCCAGATGAGGAGGGAGGAGGTTCTTTTGTTGTTGCACATTTATGGTGTTGAATAACCAAGTAGGGTTTATTGTGCCTTGGTTTGCTTGTGACAATTTCAAGACTTGTCAAAAGATTGGCAAATTTATCTTCATTAGAACTGATGCATTCATTAATATGTGGATAACAAATCTCTGGCAGCTTTCTTGGATGGCATGATGGTTACTGTAGTCCCAGCTGTGTAGAGTTTCTAAATCATAGAATGGTTTGGGTTGGAAGGGACCTCCAAAGATCATCTAGTTCAACCCCCCTACAATAAGCAGGGACATCTCTAACTAGTTCAGGTTGCTCAGAGCCCCATCCAGCCTGACCTTGAACACCTCCAGTATGTGGGCACTGAAGTGCTGGGGCCTGGGCTGTGGGCCCCAAGTTGGAGGTGACCTATGGATGAGTCACAATCCAGCAGAATGTTTGTTCCCCAAGTGGTTCCAGGCCCCAGAGGCAGAACCTGGCCCAGCTGTGTGAGGCCCCAACTGCCCCCAGGTGGTTGTGGTTGGGGTGGTGGGTGAGGCTAGGGATAAATTAACCAGGAACTGAACCAGTCAGAGAGAAGCTAGAAGCTGAAGGTATGCTGAGGGGATGATGAGTTTGGTGTAGGCTGGAGGAAGAAGAGAATTAGCAGCACAGGCACCCCCAAGTTTCCTGGGCAACGTGGGCCAGTGTCTCACAACTCTCATGGTGAAGAATTTCTTCCTAATTTCTAATCTAAATCTCCTCTCTTTCAGTTTGAAGCCATTACCCCTTATCCTGTCCCAACACACCCTCCCCATCTTTCTGACAGGCCCCTTGAAGTCCTGCAAGGCCACCAGAACGTCTCCCTGGAGATGACCAAGCCCAACTCTCCCAGCCTGGCCTCCCAGCAGAGGCTTCCAGCCCTCCCACCATTGCTGGGGCCTCCTCTGGCCCCGCTCCCCCAGCTCCATGGCTCTGCTGTGCTGAGGACTCCAGAGCTGCCCCAGCACTCAGGGGGGGCTCCCCAGGTTGGAGCAGAGGGGCAGGATCCCCTCCCTGCCCTGCTGCCCACGCTGCTTTTATCATGAAATATCCTTGTCTTACTTCACTTGCTTATTTCTTCTGCCATTAAAACTGAATAGAAAACATGTCAGGAATATAAAAACTGGAGGTAGGAGCCATTTGCCACTGGAGGAGATAAGATAACACCAGCGTTGAGTAGGAAATAGTTGGGAAGTGAACATGGCATGTTAAGTAATCACAGTTCATTAGCTCCAGCCTCTTCTCTGGCTTCGGATAAAGATTTTGAGTGCAGCCAGGCTTTGGAAGAGCTTACATCTGTACACAGTAGCTTTAAGGAAACCAACAAAATAGTAAATATGCAAGCTGACAAATCCATTAATCAAAGCGCCTGCTGCCGAGCTGCATGGCCTGGGAAAAGGGGAAAAAAAAATAAAAAAAGAAGAGAGAAAATGCATTTTAAATAATTTCCCTAGCTGCAAGGAGACTTGACGTATGTGGCTGCCACGCTGATGGGATGATAAAGTAGAGTCAGGCTGAACCTCCTGAACCTCAACCTCTCGCCCGGGCTGTGAAAGTGGAGGCTCGGCGCCGTTTTTCATGGCAGATGGAGTGTGAGCAACTAATAAATCAGGTTTTGAAACATTAAAGAGCAGCTTATTTAAATGCATATGGTGTTGGAGCTCCGACAAGACGCTACAGGAGAGCGTGAAGGGATTGGGCAGGGGAACATCAGCAGGACAATATGTCTGGGCAGCAGCTCGGTGGCTGCAGCCAAAGCAGTGGCTTGGAGTGAAGTCCTGTGGTGTAGGAAATGAAGGGTGGTGACAGTTGGTCAGAAACAAGCAGGAGAAGCTGTTTCAGGAAGAAATTTCAGGCAGTGAAGGGAATAGATGGTGCAGTCACTTTGGTGGGACCTGTGTCCTATGTTAAGTGGGAAGCTGGAGCCTAAGCATGAGTTGAAGAAAAGTGAATCAAAGCTTGGCTCCTTTTTGTCTATGATGTTTCTCAAAAGAGCTTCACCAGGGGAAGGTTGGAGTCACTGTTTCAATTCCCCTTTTGGGAAAGTGAAATGCAGAATCCTGATCAAGGTCAGAGAGGACAGATTAGACCCATGACTTGAATCCAGATCTGCTGGTGAGGGCTGGTACAAACTTTTATATGAAGCCTGGAGTCCAGGTTACATGAATTGCATCAACTGCCTGCTGGTTTGGGGCTGATTTTTAAGGTTTTGATAGCAAAGTGTATTCTCGTGGCTGGGAACTCTATAGAACAAAATGCCACTCTGCTGTCATCATGGTGAGCTGGACTTGTGCTTCTGCTGCCTTTGAGCAGAAGGGGAAATTTGTGGCAGTATTGCCTCTCCTGCTTTTGGAAATTTATTTTTCCTTTGTCATGGTTTGAAGCTGAGTGTGTGCTCTATGAATATGAACACAATCTATAGCTCTCTTCTCTTCTTTCCTAGTTTTATAGAATCATAGGATGGTTTGGGTTGAAGGGACCTTCCAAGGTCATCTGGTCCAAGCCCCCTGCACTGGGCAGGGACATCTGCAACTAGAGCAGGTTGCTCAGAGCCCCATCAAGCCTGGCCTTGAACATCTCCAGGGATGGAGCCTCCACCACCTCTCTTGGCAACCTGAGCCAGGATCTCAGTACCTTGAGTGTAAAAAATTTCCTCCTTCAATCCAGTCTAAAACTCCCTCTCTTAGTTTAAATCATCACCCCTTCTCCTGTCCCAACAGGCCCTTTTGCTGAAAACATTGTCCCCCTCTTTATTTTAGGCCCCCTTGAAGTGTCCTGTAAGGCCACCAGAAGGTCTCCCTGGAGCCTTCTCTTCTCCAGGCTGACCAAGCCCAACTCTCCCAGCCTGGCCTCCCAGCAGAGGCTTCCAGCCCTCCCACCATTGCTGGGGCCTCCTCTGGCCCCACTCCCCCAGCTCCATGGCTCTGCTGTGCTGAGGACTCCAGAGCTGCCCCAGCACTCAGGGGGGTCTCCCCAGGTTGGAGCAGAGGGGCAGGATCCCCTCCCTGCCCTGCTGCCCACGCTGCTGGGGAGCAGCCCAGGAGGACATTGGCTGCTGGGGCCAGCTCAGCTCCAGCTCCTCACCCCCAGCACCCCCAGCTCCTTCTCCCAGGGCTGCTCTCCAACCCTTCAGCCCCAGCCTGTGTTGACACCAGGGGTTTCCTCAACCCTGGTGCAGAACCTTCCACTTGGCCTTGTAGAACCTCATGAGGTGCACATGAACCCACTTTCAAGCTTGTCCAGTTTATACCTGGAAAGGATTTGTGATGCTCCAGCCATCAGATTTGGCTTGACTTCAGCTGGGATTTTTAGATCATTCCAGTGACTGGCATGGTCCCAACCCACAGGAAACAGGCTTGGTGCATATTTTGGAAGCTCTGGACTCCTGTGTCCATACTAGTCCTCCAGTACAACATCCTCATTGCTCCATGAGGCAAACTGAGAACCAGCAAGAAGCCCTGTCTGAATTTCTGCACAACTTTCGTAGTTTTCCAGTGAAAGCTTGTTAGGTTGGAAAGCTGCTTTTCAGCAGATTAGGGAGCATCACCCCAAACACTGCTTCAGGGAGAGGTTTTTGTCTTAAGAAAATACTACAGAAATGATACATGATGTTCTTTATCAGATCAGCTTCCTTGGGTTTTTTTACCCCCATTTCACATCTTTTCTATCTTAATTCCCACCCCACCTCTCTGTCAGAGAAGAGGAACTTGTACAAATGAACTGAACAGCTCCAGACATAGAGTCCACATGGATTGAGGATGTACCTCACTTGTCTGCAGCAGTGTTGGTACCTCCTGTGCAGAGTTCAGTGCCAAGTCAGGGACAGACTGGAAGCTGGGAACATTCTACAGCCCTTGGAGACACTTAATCATCCCACATCTCCCTTCCTACCACTGCAGAGCCCCCAAGGACTGTCGGTATTTTACAAGTTATTAGCCACCTAATTCTCACTGATCTGGGGTCTCTCCTAGTACTGATGTCATCATCTCTCTGATCTCTGATGATTTTGGTAGAAGGTAGAGTGTTTGTAAACATCAATCATTTAGTCTTGATGGTCTGCTCTATAAATTCACAGTTGCCATGATTAAAAAAAGAGCCCGTGATTAAGAGAAGCAAACAAGAAATGCAATTTTTCCTCTGCCAGAAACTAAAATTGCTAAATTGCGTCTCCCCTCCAGCAAGGAAGCAATCAAGTATTGGCTGGAGCTTATTCTTGTCTGTCTTGATAACGTGTGGATTGGTTTTGTCCTGTGCATCTCTGCACTCAGCAGTGATGAGGCTGCACCTCGAATCCTGGGGTCAGGTTTGGGCCCTTCCCTCCGAGAAGGACCTTGGGGGGCTGGAGTGTGTCCAGAGAAGGGCAAGGAAGGTGGGGAAGGGTGTAGAGCAGGAGTGTGGTGAGGAGCAGCTGAGGGAGCTGGGGGGGTTGAGGCTGGAGCAAAGGAGGCTCAGGGGAGACCTTGTGGCTCTGCACAAGTCCCTGCAAGGAGGTTGGAGCCAGGGGGGGTCGGGCTCTTCTCCCAAGGAACAAGTGATAATAGGACAAGAGGAACTGGCCTCAAGTTGTGCCAGGGGAGGCTGAGATTGAAGATGAGGAGAAATGTCTTTGTGGCAAGGGTTGTTGTGGGCTGTGCCAGGCTGGGCAGGGCAGTGGTGGAGTCCCCATCCCTGGAGGTTTCCAAGGTGTGGAGATGTGGTGCTGAGGGACATGGTTTGGTGGTGCCCTGGCAGGGATGGGTTAATGCTTGGACTCAATGATCTTAACAGTCTGTTCCAACCAAAACAATTGTCTGGTTCTATACTAAAGCAGTTCTCTTTGAAAAATCACCTGAATACAGTTAAGTTTGATGATTCAAGACATAGCAAAGAATTTTAGAGCAGATCAATTATGTCCATTTCCTTATGAAAAGAACTTGAATGTGCCTGCCAATACCTCGAGTGGCTGCCTGTAGGAACAGGGCTTGATGCTCGTGCTGTACGTGGCTTTTAGGGGTGCAGAACAGAGTCCTAATGCACAGAAATATGAAAAAACAGGAGATTTCCATTATAAAACTCCAGAGTTATTGTTCCATAATAGCACAGATCAATCACTCTTTTCTGTCAAGCTCTGCTAATAACTTGCTTTGCTCTCTTTGGGCCTTTCTTCCCTTTCATGCTAAATAAAAACTCCTATTTCCATACCTTGAAGATTTTGTGCAGGTAATAAGCATGTTGTTGATCTCCACATAATGAAGAACTTTTGGGGCAGGTGCGTCACATCTACACCAGTTCCTTTTCTCCTCCCAAGTTTGCTGTGATGCTGGGAGTGGAGGAGGTGGCATTGATTTGCAAGCAGCGTTGATCACTTGATTGTTGTGGCTTCAAAGCCCCTTTTCTTTCTTCTTTTTATGCTCACATAGACTAACGTGAAGTGGCTCCCTAGGAAAGGAGCTTTGATCACAGGGAGGTGCCAAAAAATTGTTCACTACGTGCCTGGAACCCACTTAGCTGGGAAGTTTGTAGCCATGGAGAGATTTTTGGAGGTGTCCTGTGCTAACCCAAGGGATAGGTGGGGAAAGGGGACAAAGAGGGGATGGTTTGCTTGTGGTACTCATGGGGTTTGGGTCTTCCCTTCTTCTCTTCAGACCAATGAATATTTCTTAGATGTTTTGGGAAGGGTGTTACTTATTAGCCAAAATGTGTCTCTAAATGTTTGTGTCTGGTAGGATTTCAAGTATATCAAGGCTGAGGATGGAATGAATATTGCTCTGAAACAATGAGGTGACATATTACGGTGCTCTGAAGTGACAGTGGAAGAAATCTCAGCTTTTAAGAGTATTCTTATTAAAGACAGTTTTTCTTACATTGTTTAAAAGGAATTAGGTCTTACTATGATTTTAAAGGAGCCTCTTAGAAGATGCTGAGCTACCTCCTTGCTCATATCTTCATGTCCTTCAAGGAATGGATCAAGAGGGGATGAGGTGTGTGATTCCTTTTCGTGATGCCAAGGAGTAGTAACTTCCATATAGATCTTGGACCTTTATGGAATTGTTTCAATTAAAAAAAACCCACAAGAACCTGAACAAAAAGTCCAAAATCTAGGAAAAAGACATAAAATCACTATTATGGTCTCTGGTTTGTTTGTGAATTGGTTTTGGTTTGATTTTTTAATTTAGTGGTGGAGAAGTTACCTTGATAAATGAGGAAATCCAGGATAAGTCTCAGTGAGACCTTTACGAAGTAGGAACAAGCTCTTTCTGTTAGACATTGGCAATCCTTGGTTGTAGAAGGTCACCAGCATTGCATTAATTACAAAGTTCTGGGTGAGGAAACTTCTTGTGGTGTGATCCAGGGTTTTGTCTTTAAAGGAGGAGCCATGATTGGTGTGGTGGCATGTATCTAACTTAAGGTTTGGCTTCAGTCCTGTTGCAGTACACAAAATAGGTGCAGAAGTATCAAGAAGTTGAATTCATTTGCCAAGCACCCCAAGATGCTTCCTGAAGAATGCTAATCCTTAGCACTGCTGTCATAGAACCATTTAGGTTGGACAAGACCTTTAAGATCGTGTCTTTCAGTATATTTACCCATACAGAATAAATGAGCAAAGTCCAGATAATACCTTAAATTGTGATCATCAGCTTTGAACTCAAGTTATGGCAGGAGAAGCTCCCGTTGTTCAACAAACGAGCAGATGTGGTGCTTTGAGACATGGTCTAGGGGTCAGGGAGATGTTGGGACAAAGGTTGGACTTATGATCTGAGAGGTCTTTTCCAGCCTAAATGATTCTATGATTCTGGGGACACCCACCCTGGGATAATAAATCTTACCATCATCCTTCTGAGACCTGCTCTGCACGTAGCTCCCAGGATATTACCAGTAAACCTGGAATATCCACGACAAATACTTAATTTTTTTAAATTCTAGGCAGAATGGGAAACTTGAAGCACTCTCAATGTTTGCTCAGACTTCAAATACATGCAGAAATTCTGGTTTTTGTGGTAACCTGATGCTTTTTCCTGTCGAATCATGACATTTTAGGCTTCATTTCAGAAACGTTCAGCTGCGTTACTAATGGACCCGTCTGTGCCTCCCACTCGCAGTGATACTCAGGTGGGCACACTCCATTGCTGGCACAGCAGGAGGGTATCATTAATTCTATGACAAATTTCATTTCACCTCAGAGTTTTTATATTTCTTCTTTTTTTTTATTCTCCTTTGGTCTTATAATTTATTAGCAGACAGATTAAGTCAGCAAGCTGGTGCTCTTGAAAGGAATCGCTGCAGCAATAGCATTTTCTGGCAGCTGTGAAATTTGGGGGGTGCCTGGGAAATGTGGCTGGTTTAGTGTCAAGGGTTAGGGCTGGGTTGGCCACTAGACAAGTGAGAGATGCTCTCTACTAACCCCTCTCCCTTCCCAAAATGGAAGAGAAAGGGAATAAGGGAGAGAGATTTAGGGATTGGAAAAGAAAACTAAAGCAGCTTTGCTGAAAATAATAACAATAAAGTGAAATATATACAAGTATATACAAAACCAATCAGAATGGTTTTGGTTGGAAGGGACCTCCAAAGGTCATCTAGTCCAATCTCCCTACACAAGTAGGGACATCTCTATCTAGGGTAGGTTGCTCAGAGCCCCATCAAGCCTGACCTTGAATGTCTCCAGGGATGGGGCCTCCAACACCTCCCTGGGCAACATCTTCCAATGATCAACCACCCTCATATTAAAGAACTTTTTCCTTATGTCCAACCTAAATCTCCCCTTTTCTAGCTTAAAACCATTACCCTTAATCCTGTTAATAATGAACCCAACTCCCTTGATGGCAATTACATCACCATCACCACTGATGCTGTGGAGCAGGCACTGGGGAAGTTCCAGACTAGACTCAGCAGCAGAAGGGAACTGGATTCAGGAACATAAGGATTGGGATCAAAGGCAGAATGGACAGAGTCCTCCTTGGACATTGAAGAAGAGGCTTGACCCTTGTGATGCCTCAGCTCTGTACTGAATATGCTGTACATGGGCTGGAATCCCTTGGTCTAGTGGGCTTCAAACTGGAAGAGGAGAGATTTAGATTAGAAATTAGGAACAAGTTCTTCACTGTGAGGGTGGTGAGACACTGAACAGGTTGCCCAGGGAGGTTGTAGATGCCTCAATACTGTATATGTTCAAGACCAGGCTGGCTGGGGCTTTGAGCAACCTGGTCTAGTGGGAGGTGTCCCTGCCATGGCAGAGGGGCTAGAACTTGATGATCTTTGAGGCCCCTTCCAACCCAAACCATTCTCTGATTCCATGATTAGCAAGAACTTTTGCAGTGGTGGGTTGTTGATATGTACAAGGCATCATCAGGAGTAAAATTTGCATTTCAGTGTATTTTTCAAGATAAAATATTTAAATACAAGCAAAACTACTTTTCCTTGTATCTTACACCTCCATGCAGAGCATTCATTATTATTAATTGAACACTGAGAGGAGAGAAGATGTAAAAACCTATTTTTCTCTGGGTGCCATCATTCTGGTCTCCTGAAATCTCACATAATAGAGCCAAGCAGATCAGACAGATTGTTTTATTCCTTGCTCTGGAGTTCATCCCAGTCAATAATATCGATTAGTGCAGGGTGACTTGATGTAACAAGAACAACACCCCTTTCTTAATTTGAGCCTCTATTTCCTACTTCATGCCTCAGTAAGTCCATGCTTGGATGAATTCTTCAATAAGTCAGTTGAGATACAGACCCTGCTGCAAATTGCAGGGTCTGGCAATAATGGGGGGAAACGAATAATTTTCTTTTCCTAGAAGTTGTGCCTCTTTTTTTTTTTTTTCCACAATTAAACTGTCACATTGTGCAAGGGAACTTTTTAAAGTGCAAAATGAAATTAGTGAATTTTCTTAAGAGCTGCCTCTTCCTAGTTACCATCCAGGGCAGAGCCACAAAGATGATGGAGGGAGTGGAACATCTCCCTTATGAGGAAAGGCTGAGGGAGCTGGGGCTCTTTAGCCTGGAGAAAAGGAGACTGAGGGGTGACCT
>VYZX01026564.1:61006-73105 GCA_013401335.1 Brachypteracias leptosomus
CCCCTTTTCTAGCTTAAAACCATTACCCTTAATCCTGTTAATAATGAACCCAACTCCCTTGATGGCAATTACATCACCATCACCACTGATGCTGTGGAGCAGGCACTGGGGAAGTTCCAGACTAGACTCAGCAGCAGAAGGGAACTGGATTCAGGAACATAAGGATTGGGATCAAAGGCAGAATGGACAGAGTCCTCCTTGGACATTGAAGAAGAGGCTTGACCCTTGTGATGCCTCAGCTCTGTACTGAATATGCTGTACATGGGCTGGAATCCCTTGGTCTAGTGGGCTTCAAACTGGAAGAGGAGAGATTTAGATTAGAAATTAGGAACAAGTTCTTCACTGTGAGGGTGGTGAGACACTGGAACAGGTTGCCCAGGGAGGTTGTAGATGCCTCAATACTGTATATGTTCAAGACCAGGCTGGCTGGGGCTTTGAGCAACCTGGTCTAGTGGGAGGTGTCCCTGCCATGGCAGAGGGGCTAGAACTTGATGATCTTTGAGGCCCCTTC
The DNA here is from genome assembly GCA_013401335.1 of Brachypteracias leptosomus. NCBI lineage: Eukaryota > Metazoa > Chordata > Aves > Coraciiformes > Brachypteraciidae > Brachypteracias > Brachypteracias leptosomus. Next base: position 61,518 of record VYZX01026564.1, read on the forward strand.
CAACCCAAACCATTCTCTGATTCCATGATTAGCAAGAACTTTTGCAGTGGTGGGTTGTTGATATGTACAAGGCATCATCAGGAGTAAAATTTGCATTTCAGTGTATTTTTCAAGATAAAATATTTAAATACAAGCAAAACTACTTTTCCTTGTATCTTACACCTCCATGCAGAGCATTCATTATTATTAATTGAACACTGAGAGGGGAGAAGATGTAAAAACCTATTTTTCTCTGGGTGCCATCATTCTGTTCTCCTGAAATCTCACATAATAGAGCCAAGCAGATCAGACAGATTGTTTTATTCCTTGCTCTGGAGTTCATCCCAGTCAATAATATCGATTAGTGCAGGGTGACTTGATGTAACAAGAACAACACCCCTTTCTTAATTTGAGCCTCTATTTCCTACTTCATGCCTCAGTAAGTCCATGCTTGGATGAATTCTTCAATAAGTCAGTTGAGATACAGACCCTGCTGCAAATTGCAGGGTCTGGCAATAATGGGGGGAAACGAATAATTTTCTTTTCCTAGAAGTTGTGCCTCTTTTTTTTTTTTTTNAAACTCAGTCCTCAGCTGCTTCTTTCTGCTTTCCGACTCCTTATGTTCAGTGTAGGATTCACAGGAATCTTAACAAGATACTTAGGGAATTGAGTCAGCTTGTGGACATGCTCCAACTGCAGATCACAGCATGGTAGGGGTTGGNACTGTCACATTGTGCAAGGGAACTTTTTAAAGTGCAAAATGAAATTAGTGAATTTTCTTAAGAGCTGCCTCTTCCTAGTTACCATCCAGGGCAGAGCCACAAAGATGATGGAGGGAGTGGAACATCTCCCTTATGAGGAAAGGCTGAGGGAGCTGGGGCTCTTTAGCCTGGAGAAAAGGAGACTGAGGGGTGACCTTATTAATGTTTATAAATATGTAAAGGGAGAGTGTCAGGAGGATGGAGCCAGGCTCTTCTCAATGACATCCAGTGCTAGGACAAGGGGCAATGGGTGCAAGCTGGAACAGAGGAGGTTCCACATAAATAGAGAAGAAACTTCTTCATGGTGAGGGTGACAGACCCTGGCCCAGGCTGCCCAGGGAGGTTGTGGAGTCTCCTTCTCTGGAGATGTTTAAAACCCACGTGGACGTGTTCCTGTGTGACCTGCTCTAGGTGATCCTGTTCCAGTGTGGGGCTTGGACTAGATGATCTTTTGAGGTCTCTTCCAATCCCAAACTTTCTGTGATCAGTAAAGTCTTACAAACTCAGTCCTCAGCTGCTTCTTTCTGCTTTCCGACTCCTTATGTTCAGTGTAGGATTCACAGGAATCTTAACAAGATACTTAGGGAATTGAGTCAGCTTGTGGACATGCTCCAACTGCAGATCACAGCATGGTAGGGGTTGGAAGGGACCTCTGGAGATCATCTAGTCCAACCTCCTCTGCCAAAGCAGATTCATCTAGGGTGGGTCACACAGGAACACACCCAGACAGGTCTTGAAAGTCTTCAGAGAAGGAAACTCCAAGATATCCAGAAGATGGATTGGATTTTGCATTCTACAGGGAATTTCATATTGTCCCTATTGCTGGGACCCTGAAACATTATCTTTGAGTCTACAGCAGTGCTGGGAATTCTCATACGAAAGATTTCTGACCTGGAGGGATCATTTAGGGTATGGAATCATAGAATGTTTGAAGCTGGAAGGGGGACCTCTAGAGGTCATCTGGTCCAACCTCCCTACACCAGCAGGGACATCTCTACCTAGGGCAGGCTGCTCAGAGCCCCATCAAGCCTGACCTTGAAGGACTCCAGGGATGGGGCCTCCAGCACCTCTCTGGGCAGCCCATTCCACTGATCTATCACCCTCATGTTAAAGAACTTTTGGAAGATCTGCTTGGTCCTTGGATGTTGCTATGAGGTTGCTAGCAGGAGGGTCAATTAAATCAGATCATCACAGAGCTTATTTTATATACATTGGTTGCAGGTAGTGGCCTAAACCCTATAAACTTCACTTTGAGAAGATCAGAGTCACTTACTCATCAGTTGTGTTCCTCCTCTTGCACTTTCCATTCTGGAGACATTCTCCTCATTTTGAGGATGTTCGGGTCAAAAAAATCAATAATCTCCTGGTGGTGTTTTGATTTCAAGTACTTTGTCATTTCCCTGCCTATAAACCCATCACAATAATGTGATTAGGTTCTGCATTTATTATTAGTCAATCACTAAGGAGTGTTCACATGCAAGATGAAAAGGACTCGGATAATATTTATTTGGGATGTTCAGACTTTGCCTAAGTTAATGTTTTGGGTTATTTAAGGTTCTTGGCCAAAAAAACTTACTTGATAGCTTTTACTTGTCAGTGAGATGATGGTCTGGGCTTTGTGACCAAAATATGAGAGTTTATGTGTTGAGTTGCTGCTGATTTCAGAGTGAGGGGGTTTTTTGATGTGTGGGGCATCTGGCTTGGTCTGCTCAAAATATTCTCTTCTGGAAGGGTGACAAGTGGACTTTGTTGCTGTCAGGACATGCAAGGGGTTCAGGAAACTGAGATGAGCCCTCCTCCCTTTTTGCTCTTTCAATATCCTAATGTGAAGTGTTTCAGAGTTAGGAGCTGCCAATGGAAGTGGCTTTGGTTTGGATGTAATAATAGGGAATGGGTGTCTTGACACCACTTCAAGTCCTGCAGTCTGGGCTTGAGCTATATAAGTAATCATAGGATGGTTTGGGTTGGAAGGGACCTCAAAGATCATCTCGTTCCAACCCCCTGCCATGGCAGGGACACTTCCCACTAGATCAGGTTGCTCAGAGCCCCATCCAACCTGGCCTTGAACACCTCCAGGGATGGAGCATCTACAGCTTCCCTGGGCAACCTGTTCCAATGTCTCACCACCCTCAGGGTGAAGAACTTCTTCCTTGCATCTAATCCAACTCTTCCCTCTTCCAGTTTGAAACCATCACCCCTTGTCCTATCACTACAAACCCTTGTAAAAAGTCCCTCCCCAGCTTTCTTGTAGGTCCTCTGTAGGCACTGGAAGGCTGCTGTGATGCTCTCTGAGCTTGTGTTTTACTACCAATGACTGTGACAAACTCAACAAGTTTATTTTTTCCATACCTGAGAGCCTATACATATCCAACTGGAACTTCAGCAAATGAGACTTCTGCTGGGGAATTACAGGACTTGGTGGAGGACGTGGACTCCTGGGACACCCAATATTGTTAAATGTAATAATTAAGTTAAAATATTGTGTCCCTCCCAATCAAAACCAATCTACCCTTCAAGGGATTGAATGGGGGCATCATCAGTCAGAGGTGCAGGAGCTTCTCAACAGCAATATGGAAGCAGTCAAGTTCTACTCTTAAAACCTTTTCCAAGCATTGTGAGCTTACAAATATGTCATAGCCACATGGACCAGACCTAGAGTTTTTAGTACAGAAGATGGAGGTCCTTGAGCTTTTGAGAAAAGGTGGTTTAAGTGTGTGCTCATGTGCTGTGTGTTTGGGTTTTGACTGTTCCAATAGCTGCTAAACTCACTGAAATTTGAGGCTGGAGGACCCCATCTGTCAGTGGGGTGACACTTTGATGAATCATGAATCATTTAGGTTGGAAAAGACCTCTAGGATCATCAAGTCCAACCTTTATGAGGCTTAAGTCTCTTAATGGTGTCTGGGCATCTCTTGTCTGGGTGGTGGATTGATGTTAGCACCTCCAATCCAGTGTGTTGGACTTCAGCTCAACTGATAAATTGATCTGTTGGGGCTGGGAAATTCTTCTACAGATGAAACTGGGTCTCTTGCTGATGGAGACCTGCACTTTACCCAACTTTCTACAGTCCTGTTGCTAATCATGGGAAGACGAACCTGAAGTGATGTATAAAAACCAAGTAGATGTGACACTTTGGGACATGGTCTAGGGCTCAGGGAGATCGTAGAATCATAGAATGTTTCAGGCTGGAAGGGACCTCTAGAGGTCATCTTGTCTAACCTCCCTACACAAGTAGGCACATCTCTACCTAGGGCAGGCTGATGTTGGGATGAAGGTTGGACTTGATGATCCTGGAGGTCTTTTCCAACCTAAATGATTCTATGATCCTATAAACACTCTCTGTGTTGTTCCTGTTGTGTTAGAAGTTCTTTTTCTGAGCAGGAGGAGGATAGAAAGAGCACGTCTTGACAGGAATTACTCATCTTCCACCAGGACTGATGCATTTACAGACTGAAATGTTTAATTATCACTTGCTATCTAGAAACCAAGGCATGCTCAGATCTGCTGAGACAACTTGTTTTGTGTCATTTTCAGGGGGACCAGATGACAACTTAATTGAAGGTGGCGGATCCAAGTTTGTCTGCAAACCAGGAGCCAGGAACATCACCATCATCTTTCATCCCCTCCTCAGGTAAGCAACACTTTCTACATATTTCTGTAGGTGCAAATAATGAGAATAAGAAGAATTAAGTTTTTCTTTTCTTTTCTTTATGGGCACGTTGCCACTTCTGAGATGACATCTGACAAGAATGGGCTTGCTGGAAAGTTGTTGATGTGTACGTGGGTAAAAAGCAATCACTAGTTGAGCTTGTTGTTGATGCTATTTAATTCTTTTCAAAATTAACCAGCCTACCAAGTGGGATTGATTCTATGAATGGTATCTGGGCATCTCTTGTCTGTGTGGTGGATTGATGTTAGCACCTCCAGGCCAGTGTGTTGGACCTCAGCCCAGCTGATAAATTGATCTGTTGGGGCTGGGAAACTCTTCTGCAGCTGAAACTGGGTCTCTTGCTGCACTTTACCCAACTTTGTGCAATCCTGTTGCTAATTATGGGAAGAGGAGCTTGCTGGGGTGACCCCATCTCATTGAATAGTGTCATTTATTATTGACCCAAGCTGGGAAAAGTTGAGTTGCAGCCTGTCACAAATTGTTTGTGGCCAACTGTCCATGATGCTTATTTAAAAGTCAGTCTATGAACTGCAAGGTAAGTTCATTCTTGGATAAAACAAGTGTGGCCCGTGGACTGCAAATTAAATTCCTGATCTAAAGTGCCCTGCCAATTACTCAGATCTTCACAGCTCATCAAGGGCTCCTGCAACTTTAAAACAGAGCAAGTCTGTAATAAGCCTCTTCTCACCAAGTCACTCACCTCTGATAGTTTAATTTTGCTCTTTTATCTTTGTCATGTAAAAGTTCAGGCTTGTTAGTTTTGTTGGAATTAAATAATAGGATGTTTTTCTTGGTTCATGTCCAATTTTCCACCTCTTCTTTTCTCTTGGGAGTTTTCCTTCAGCATCAGATGTGTCCTCTCCTATTCAGTGCTGGCACTTTTAGAGGGTGTTTCCCTCCTTGGCTGTTTGTGTTACTATCATGAGTCACTTGGACAACAGGATCCATCTCTTGAATGCTACAAACAAGCAGTAAGAAGTTGCTAGTGAAAAGTAATTTGATTTTGATGCCCAGAGGTAGGAATATCCAGACTAATGTCTCAGTAGCTGAGAACTCTGGTTATTTGTGACTTCTTGAGACTTCAAAATCATAGAATGGCTTGGATTGGAAGGGACCTTAACATCCTCTAGTTCCAACCACCCTGCCATGGGCAGGGACCCCTCCCACTAGATCAGGTGCTCAGAGCCCCATCCAACCCGGCCTTCAACACCTCCAGGGATGGAGCATCCACAACTTCCCTGGGCAACCTGTGCCAGTGTTTCAACACCCTCATGGTGAAGAGCATCTTCCTAATTGCTAATCTAAATCTCCCCTCTTCCAGTTTGAAGCCATCACCCCTCATCCTACCACCACAAGCCCTCATAAAAAGTCCCTCCCCAGCTTTCTTGTGGGCCCCCTTCAGATACTAGAAGGCCACAATGAGGTCTCCCCAGAGCCTTCTCCAAGCTGAATAACCCCAACTCTCTCAGCCCATCCTCGTAGAAGATGGGTTCCAGCCCACTGATCATCTTCATGGCCCTCCAAATGCAGATGGAAAGTGCATAAATTCCCCCAAATTTAGATTTCTGATGTCCTGACACTAGATACTGGCATAATCTTGAGAACAGCACCTGCTGTGAGGACATACTAACATTTGTGATGATGTTTAAGATCTTCCCTTGAAAAAAGGGATGTGTTCATTGTACACCCTTTATTGCTAGATGCCCATCACAAATGGATCATTTCATAAGCATGTTTTGTTTCAACCTATTAAACAAAAGGAATGTGCTAAAAAATAAAAGGTGTTACAGCAGAATATATAATTTTTAGCCATTTTATTATGGGAAAAGATGGAGAATGGTCAAGATGTGACCTGGTCTAGCAGGAGGTGTCCCTGCCCATGGCAGGGAGGTTGGAACTAGATGATCTTTAAGGTTTCTTCCAACCCAAACCATCCCATGATTCTATGAAATATGCTTTTCAAGATGTGATGTCTATGATAATGGACTTTAGTCTCTAAATCTTTAATGAATTTACAGGTTTTTCAAGCACAGGGGTGAAGGTTTGTGTGTGATGCTCTTAATTTTATTGACAAGATACTTTGCTTTGATTTAGAAACTGGTGAAAATACTTCATTTTATTTGCCTTCCTTGTTTAATTTTCCCCAATATTAATTTTTCTTAGTTTTTCCCAATATTTTTTGCCATCTAAGTCAAACATGAGTGCTCTGCTTTAAACAGCACTTTTCACAAACACTTCACTTTCATTACCAGCTTGCAAGGTAGGCAGGAGAAATAATTTACCTCATAAAAAATAATTGCATGAAGATTAAGGTATCTGCTTACAATATTTTTTTTCCCCACCAACCATCTGTAAGATCTTCACTTCCTTGCCTTGAGTAGTTGATCAATAACTGCATGAAGAGAAGGTAGATAGTTTGTGACCCAGCTTACCCTTTTCTCACAGCAGAATGGGGTGAGTTTGGGTGTAGGTCAAAGCTGGAGAAATGTTTTAAATGTGATTTTACCTATTTTAGTGATCAACAAAGTAAGTGTGTGAGTCCTTGCTATCTAGAGTTAACTCATCCTCAACTTTGGCATGTGCATGATGCATGGGACATCGTGTCTGGGGTAATCATAGGGCTGGATTTCTTTTGATAGACTCATGCTTTGAGTTGGAAGGGACCTTTCAAGATCATCTGGTCCAACCCCCTGCACTGAGCAGGGACATCTGCAACTAGAGCAGGTTGCTCAGAGCCCCATCAAACCTGACCTTGAATGTCTCTAGGGATGGGGCCTCCACCACCCCTCTGGGCAACCTGGCACAGGCTCTCACCACTCTCAGCATCAAAAATTTCTTCCTTAGATATACTTTAAATCTCCTCTCTTTTAGTTTAAACCCACCCCCCTTGTCCTATCACAGCAGACCCTTTTCTTGATAATAATTCCCTACAGGGACTTCTGTTCCTGATAGGAGTTGATATTGGACTAGATGATCTTTTGAAGTCCCTTCCAATCCCTAACATTCTGTGGTAGCAATGACCTGTCCTACCAACAACCCATTGTCTCCAGTTAGAATGGGCTGTATGATACTGACTGTGGTTTTAAAATGCTGATGTGGTGGATCTCCTAAAATACTGACATTTGCAATAATTTCTAGCACATCATCTTCCTTGTTGGTTAGATCTTTGCCCCCCTTTTCTAGGTGTTCTTGTATGAAGCATGAAGCTCTTGAGGAGGGAATTGCTGCAGGGGTGTGAAGCTTTTCCCTTGCTTTGTTTTCCATTTGTGTCGAGGTTCTTTATGGTCTCCCTCAATCATCTTTCATCGACGTCGCTTCAAATGAATCTGTTTTGAATTCAAAATGATCAATATTTTCTTTAGAAGGGTTTGGGGTTTTTTCTCCTATTTATCAAGCTCACAAAACTCTGTTGACAGAGTTGCAGGGGCTGGCTGATTTTATTAGGAAGCTGAGAGCTTCTGAAAGTATTAAACTAACTGGATCACCAAGAAACCAGAGCGTGGTGTGATGATTTAAAGCCTGAGCATCACGTTCAGTGATGGCTTCAAAATGTAATTCAGCACAGGAGGGTGAGATGGAGACTTGAATGTATTCATCAGCCTGAATTTCTCTTTTTTTTGGTGCTTCAGATATGAAAAGTGTCACTGTCTATCACATCAGAGGGTTGTGTTAAGTTTATTGGTTCTAGTAGCCTTTTGGGGATCCTTTTGTGTTTTAAACTGTCTACCCCACCTGGAGCTCTGTGTCCAGTTCTGGAGCCCCTGTTACAAGAAAGATCTGGACGTGCTGGAACGTGTCCAGAGAAGGGCCACAAAGATGATCAGAGGCTGGAGCACCTCTGCTACCAGGACAGACTGAGAGAGTTGGGGTTGTTCAGTGTGGAGAAGAGAAGGCTCCGAGGGGACCTTATTGTGGCTTTCCAAGATCTGAAGGGGGCTACAAGAAAGCTGGGGAGGGACTTTTTAGGCTGTTGGGTAGTGGTAGGACTGGGGGGAATGGGTCAAAACTAGAGGTGGGTAGATTCAGATTAGACATTAGGAATAAGTTCTTCCCCGTGAGGGTGGAGAGACACTGGCACAGGTTGCCCAGAGAGGTGGTGGAAGCCCCATCCCTGGCAATGTTGAAGGCCAGGCTGGCTGGGGCTTTGAGCAACTGCTCTAGTGGGAGGTGTCCCTGCCCATGGCAGGGGGGTTGGAACTAGGTGATCTTTAAGGTCCCTTCAAACCCTGACAATTCCCTGATTCTATGATAAAATGAGGTTGAGCTTGGCTCCAGGTCCTTTTGGAGAACACAGAGTCAGGAGGCTGAAAATTAACCCCATGTCTCCATTAACAAAAATTCAGAGAATCTCTGAACTTACAACCCTGCAGAACATTAGGACAAATACATATGAATTGTTTTCAAAGTCTTCCTCCCCTCAAATTCATTTAGAGCAAGGAGCCAGAGTTGAGAAGTGAGATTTTGTGTCGTTTGGGATGGAAGTCCCTCATTTCTAGTAGGACAATTGAGACACCCCAAGCCCCAGATTAATTACGAGGACTTAATGACACCACCACACACGTAATGAGTGAGGAGTGAATTTTTGGAAGACAAGCAGAGAATGATTCGTGGGAATAGATTTTACTAACCACATATGAAAACTAATTGCACTTCCAAATTGAAGAGGGATCTGCATCTGATTTTCCTTAATTACCTATCAAGGGAGGTGTCAATGTATAAAAGTTACCAAAGGGATCCAGTTGCTTTCTTCATCCTCTGCTACAAACCAGCAGCATCTGCTTGGATCATGAGGTACTGGTGTGACTGGTCTGTGGACTAACATCTCCTGCTGGAGGAAGGCAACAAGCAGGACTGATGCTGAAGATGGAATATTGAACAGCCTGAGTGATGTCTGTTGTAACATTTGTTTGGTGGGGGTTGTTTTTTGTTATTTTTCTGGGTTTTTTTCTAATGTTTGTTTGTTTCAGCTGGCATTTGAAAGGCACTTGGCTCTTCAGGGTAATAATCATTTTACATATGCTTTATGGAGTCTGTTTATTACCAGACAATTGAAGAACAGATGTCTGCAGTCTTGAGGGGGAGGGACTGGAGATGGAAGGGGATGGTGGTGCTGGGAATCATGAAGGCACCACTGATGTTAACTCAGTTGAACATGGTTTGGATGTTGGGTATTGAAGCCGCGAGGGTCTCCCCTTTTAATAATAGCAGCCACACTTCATTAAGATCAAGCAGCAATTAAAAGGGTTGTAGGATGGAGGAGAAAGTGTTCATTGGGTCGGAAGGAGCAGTGGCTTCTAAGCAAGAAGGGGACTAGAGAGGTTGAGTTGCCTTGGAACCCTTCACCTCTCCATCGAGTGGATGGTGTTTCTTGGGGGATCCCCCCTTTGTTGGGTAGGAAGAACCTCACCATGCCAGTGGTGTTCTAACCAAAGTTTGCATTTCAAAGCCTGGGGAGGAAGAAAGTGAAAATTGAAGCATTGATGTATTAGAGTATAAAGAAAACAGGGGGAAGAAGGAAAAGCAAAATGACTTGTTTGACTCTGCTGCTGCTGTTTAGGATGCAAAGACTGAATTTGAACACTTTAGCATGTCCAAGGCACTGCAAAGTTTGCTCATCTTGGTATTTCAGATTGGTTGGATCAAGGGAGGGGAAAGAGCAGGTAATAATTTGACATTTTAATTTAACAATTAAGTGATTATGTTCATTTATGCTGGTCTCCATCAGCAGCAGCTTTTTACTTGAGAGCGTTTTTGGAATTTCCTGTTTCTTCCAGTTCTATTAATGCTAATAAAAGAGTGATTGCTCTTCTAATACATAAAATAAATGCTTTAGGGAATAATCAAGGAGGATAGCAATTTACTTTTGCTGCCTGTTGATATCAGCGTGTTCCTCACCAGTTGGTAGCAATCAGCTCTGAGCTGCTGAAGGTCAAATTCCAGGCTCTACTGGTACCCTGTCCTTGGGAGGGAGGCATGCAATGTATAGAATATATATATACACACAAAGACCATATGTATTAGCAGTGATATTTTAGCTTGTTTTGCTTTGGGAATAATCATGCCAAGCTTATTGTAGGGGAATTGGATTGGGTGACCTCTAGAGGTTCCTTCCAACCCAAACCATTCTATGATTCTAAGCTCCTGTTTAATTCCAGAATTTAAATTCTGTCTCTTTTGACAGTGTCAGGAGGAGATGGCAAAGTTGCCATTGGTCCTTTGGTCTCTATGAGCATCAACTGCTGATGCAGCTGAGCACTACTACATAGAATCATAGAATGTTTGAGGCTGGAAGGGACCTCTAGAGGTCATCTGGTCCAACCTCCCTGTACAAGTAGGGACATCTCTACCTAGGTGCTTGATCCAAAACTGTGCATAACCAAGAACCTGAGTGTGTCTTGCTGATAATCCCTTTTATTAGTGCATTTTTACAGCTGTAATAATAACTAATCTGATTTTTCAAATATGTTGTAGTATCTTGTAGTTGTCTACTGTAAATTGACTATTTTATAATATGGGGAATGAGCTACTTGGGAAGCAAAAGGAGTGTGAGAATTAGTTTGTTAGTTACTTTTAGTATGTTTAGACTACATTAAATGATACCAAGTCCGTTGAGAAAAATAGGTGGTATTTTATCAATCTGAGGGATATAGATTGTTATTGAAGGAGCTGGAAAATGTCAGATAATCCTAAGGCACAGATAGTGCTAAATAATGAGAGCTGGTGTCTTTAGCTTTTGGAAATCAAGCTGAAAATACTTGATTTTAGAGAGTTCAATAACACTGACTCGAGCTGGGCAAGAGAACTTATAATATTGACTGCTTAAAATTTGTATTTCGGATTGAGTAATGTTCAGAGGATAAGGACTGAAGTAAAAAAAAAAGAGATGCTGTTATTTACCCAAGAAAACGTTATTTGCAGGCTTTTAAACTCAGTGTCCCCTTCAAAATACAACCATCCAGATTTCATGAATACTGTTTTGTTAAGTCTTACATTCAGACATATCCCATATCTTCAAAGAGAGGTAAAAAATATCACATAGTTAATCTAAATCTTGCTTCTGCAATGTAGAAATCATAAAGTCTTTTCATTGTGGTTGGAGGAGACCTTCAAAGATCATCAAGTCCAACCATTAACTGCCATCATCTTCCCTTTAGAGGAGGAGGTTGTGGAGACAGGGA
>VYZX01026566.1:8345-22687 GCA_013401335.1 Brachypteracias leptosomus
TTGCCTCTAGGGCTTTGTCCTGTGGTACTTTGGCCAGCAGATCCCTGAAACGATCGAAGTCTTCATGCCTAAATTCCAGGGTCTTAAGCTTAGAATACATCCTCCTAGTTGCCCTGAGGATCTCGACTTCTAGTGCTTCGTGGTCACTGCAGCCAAGGTTATTTCTGAGCCTCTCGTTGGTCACCAGCCCTTCCCTGTTGGTGAGAACAAGGTCCAGCACAGCACCTTTTCTGGTTGGTTCCTCTACCATTTGAAGAAGAAAGTTGTCATCTATGCAATCCAGGAACATCCTAGATCTGCATGTAGAATCTACAGGCCTTTAAGGGGAACACATCTCACTACTCTGAAAGCATTCAGTTATATTTATTTTCAAACAAAAAGATCTGTAAAGTTGTGCGTGTGTCTAGTAATGGAAAAAGTCTAGACAGAACAGGCAAGAAGCTCAAGCCACTAGTATAATGTGAAGGCTTAAACTGCTGCAGAAATTTAAAATATACATTGCTCAACAGTGCTTATTTACAAGATCATTATTCAAAGGTCATTGATCACTAAAATTGCTTATTTCACAAACAAATCTGCTTTTACAGGTGTTAATCTATAAATACTGCTATTCTTGTCAACATATGGCCATACTAAGAACACATGACCTTTAAGAACAAGACTAACTTTATACTGTTTTTTCTGTTCAACTGTAATGAGGAGCATTGCTCACTTAATGACTTCATTAGTTTCAGCAAATTAAGTATAATGTACTTGGTTAAAGCATAGCCTTAATTCCTAAACCTAACATGTGTCTAAAAACGGTTCCTAACAAACAAACATGGGGACACAGAGCTGTTACCTATAAAAATCTTAACAGTTTTTGAGGACTCAGAAAACAAATAAAAGGACAATTACTATCTTTCATGCTGTTAAATTTAGCTAAAAAATATGTCATATTCTTCGGCATCAAATACTTCCCATGTAGCTTATGAAAACAAGAAGCCATGGGTTATAACAAAGGCTCATTCAGTATGTTTTATAAAGACTTTGTTATCAATAACTTTAGTAACTAGAAGATCTCCAAGTCATGAGGATTATCAATTTCAATTATATCTTCAGGTTCCATCTTTGCTTCATGATGCCCTTCCTGTAGATCATCCAGGGAAGCCAGAGCCTCATTTGTATCACTAGCAAAAGTCTCACGAGATGCATCATCATATTCTTGCAGGTTAAGCCCTTTAATGGCTTTTTTCATCTTCTTTCCTAGAACTTGTATTCTCCTCTTCTTAGCAGCCTTTTTGTTTTCATACTCCTTTTGGTTTTCCAGATAGAATATTTCCTTGGGAAAAAAAAAAGTTTGGCACATTCATTTTACTAGTATTTCCTAAAGAAAATGTAAGTAATTTTTTATTACAAATGCTGTTCAATAGCAGAAATGTGAGGACAGACTGCATTTAAGGAAAATGGTCCATAAACAATTTTATTACCTAATTTCTCAGTGAACTCAAAGTGTATGTAAGTAAGTATCACTAAGTTTTCATTTCAAGTTTGCTGATCATTTACAGAAACTGTGAGGAATGGGTGATAGACCACACGGCTGTGCTGACGTACAGAGGGATCTGTAGACAAAATACAACCAAAGCTTCTGTAACAACTTGAGAAAACTTTCCTTCACAATTGCAGATCTCATGACCTTTACTGTCAAAGATTTGTGAAGCCTATTAACATCTTCTCTACTGCAAAATATGACTGTTACAAGTTTCCTCCATATTCAAGGGGAAGAATATCATGTAGTAGAGTTAAAGCCTTACTTTCCCTGCTTTGAAACTATAAATTGCATATAGAAAGCATTAATGCTTCTTTTCCTTTCCCAGAGCTGTGAGAGTTGCATACATGACAACCTCTACGATGACAGGTTGACACATACTTTGGCTGCAGGTTTGTATGACAAAAGATGTCTCACAGCATGAATGAAATTTGTTGAGTGAAAACTGCTGCATCACTAAACACTATCAGCAAGGTAAGTATCAGCAAGAGAAGAATGAGACACACAACTACAAGGGCATAGAAGAGGGAATTCTTTTTTTTTTGTAAAGGGGTAAAGTGATCAAACTTGCCACTTTTTGTGACCACTGTAAATGAAAAGTTTGTTGCATTTTTTTAAAAACATAAATCAGATAATCACAGTTTATGTTCATTTGTTTATCAGTTCCCAGTACCAGATGCTAGGGTGGTTTATAGCATGAGCTGTAGTCACCTACAAGCAAAATAAACAAGTCTTTCTTTTAACTAAAACTTCAATAAAGTGGCAAATACCATGAAAAAAAAAAGAAGATTGTTTTAATTGAATCAAGAAAACGCCATCTCAACCTATTTCATATCCTAAAAGGAAAGTCAATAATATTTACAAGCTGATAAAACTAATTTGGTGGGCAGCACAGATAAGGCCAGTGACCAATATGGACTCGGTTCAGACCAGCATCTGACTTAGTGTGAAATACCGTTCAGTGCTACAGCTGGAACTATATAGAAGAAAAATATTCTATTAAGATAACACCATTCAATCCATGCACAATGATGCAGAGCTCCAAAGGGAGAAATATAATTGCAGGTAACACTGCTTTAAGGTATATACAATTTCAGGAAAATCCAATGTTTGCCTCTTCAGACTCTACGGTATCATCATCCTCAATGTATTTTTGTGATTGGCAGTATGTAAAACGTGTTCCCTCTGGCAATTCATAGGTTTTTTGGAGGGGTTGTTTCTCTTACATTTTGGATGAGAAAAGCTAGTTTCTTTGGAACATAGTTAAACTTGCTAGAAGTTATGAGAGGCTTTTAACCATAACATTTCTAGTAGGAAAAACCAAAGTTTACTTTGCACAATCCCTTGCACTTGTGACAGTCTTACCTTGATTTGTTCTTCCATAACACTAGGTGTGTTCTTCAGCAGGTTTAAATAAACGCCCCCTGGTGTTCTCCTCCTAGTGCCGTTCTTAATAGGAAAAGAGTAAATTAGTAATAGCAAGCTTAATACAAAAGTGTTGTTATAAAAATTGCATCAAAGACAATGCTTTGTATTGAGACAGAATTAAAAAAAAGTAAGTTCTCCTGTGTTAGGTATTATGTAAGTACAATCCTGGCTATATTTTATTTGTCATTTAACTAGTCCCAAGGTCAACAACCAGCTTGCTACATTTGGACAGGTAAACTATGAGGTTATAAAAAATTTGCTTTAGAACATAATCCCAAACTGTTCAACTACATACTAAACCTGATTTTGTCAGAGAGGAAACAAAATGTGAACAATATTCCACATCACTGATTCATCTTCTTTAGAAGAGACGCTGAGGTCAAGTCAGCCTAAACCTGGCATCAAAAAGGCTACTACAAAGAAAAAAAGAAGGGTCACTGTCAGATTACTCTCTTCTGAAGGGAACAGAAAGCTCCATACGCTGACCAGATCCACTTCTTAGGGAAGTCTGCTCCCTCTCTTTGGCCTGGATTAAAGATGTGATGAGAAAATTTCCTACCCTGGTACAGCCCTCAGATTACTATCCACTATTGACTTTTCAGGTTGGCAGCGATGAGCTCACAAGAAGTGTAAGGGCAATGAAGACGGACTTCAGGGCCCTGGGACAACTGGCCAGGGGATCAGGAGCACAGGTGATGCTCTTCTCTATCTCCCCAGTTGCAGGGTATGATGAGGGGAGATACAGGAAGAACCAGCAGGTCAACGCCTGGATCTGTGACTGGTGGCCCTGGCAGGACTTCGGGTTACGATCATGGGTTGGTTTACATGATGCCAGGACTGCTGGCGAGAGATGGGGTACACCTGTCTCAAAGGGGGAAAAGGGCCAGGGACATCAAGGGTAATAAGAAAAGCTTCTACAAGTATGTTAGTGATAAAAGGATGACTAAAGAAGAGGTGGGCTCCCTGTGGAAGGAAACAGGTGACCTGGTCACAAGGGATATGGAAAAGGCTGAAGTGTTAAATGACTTCTTTGCTGGCAGAGGCTCTAGCCACACTGCCCAAGTTGTGGAATGCAAAGGCAGGGATTGGAGAAGGAAGATTCATCCACTGTAAATGAAGACTAGGTCTGAGACCACCTAAAGGTGGACCTGAAGGTGTACAAGTCCATGGGACCTGAGGAAATCCATTCATGGGTCTTAAGGGAACTAGTGAATGAAGCTGCAAAGCCGCTCTCCATCATATTTTAAAAGTCATGGTGGCCTGGTGAAGTTTCCATTGACTGGAAAAGGGGGAAACGTAATCCCCATTCTCAAAAGGGGGAAAAAGGAAGGCTTGGGCAACTATGAGCCAGTCAGTCTCACCTCCGCGCCTGGCAAGATCATGGAGCAGATCCTCCTGAAAGCTCTGCTAAGACATGTGGAAAATGAACAACCAACATGGCTTCACCAAGAGCAAATCATGTCTGACAATTTTGGTGGCCTTCTATGATGGAGTTACAGCATCAGTGGATAAAGGAAGCGCAACCAGTGTCATCTACCTGGACTTGTGTAAAGCAGTTGACACGGTTGTGCATGACATCCTGGTCTCTAAATTGATAAGATATGGTTTTGATGGATGGATCGTTCAGTGGATAAAGAATTGGCTGGACGGTCAGACTCAGAGAGCTGCAGTGAACAGCCTAGTGTACATGTGGAGACCAGTGACAAGTTGTGTTCCACAGGGATCGTTAATATTTAATANTGGAATGCAAAGGCAGGGATTGGAGAAGGAAGATTCATCCACTGTAAATGAAGACTAGGTCTGAGACCACCTAAAGGTGGACCTGAAGGTGTACAAGTCCATGGGACCTGAGGAAATCCATTCATGGGTCTTAAGGGAACTAGTGAATGAAGCTGCAAAGCCGCTCTCCATCATATTTTAAAAGTCATGGTGGCCTGGTGAAGTTTCCATTGACTGGAAAAGGGGGAAACGTAATCCCCATTCTCAAAAGGGGGAAAAAGGAAGGCTTGGGCAACTATGAGCCAGTCAGTCTCACCTCCGCGCCTGGCAAGATCATGGAGCAGATCCTCCTGAAAGCTCTGCTAAGACATGTGGAAAATGAACAACCAACATGGCTTCACCAAGAGCAAATCATGTCTGACAATTTTGGTGGCCTTCTATGATGGAGTTACAGCATCAGTGGATAAAGGAAGCGCAACCAGTGTCATCTACCTGGACTTGTGTAAAGCAGTTGACACGGTTGTGCATGACATCCTGGTCTCTAAATTGATAAGATATGGTTTTGATGGATGGATCGTTCAGTGGATAAAGAATTGGCTGGACGGTCAGACTCAGAGAGCTGCAGTGAACAGCCTAGTGTACATGTGGAGACCAGTGACAAGTTGTGTTCCACAGGGATCGTTAATATTTAATATCTTTGTCAGTGACATGGACAGAGGAATCGAGTGCACCCTCAGCAAGTTTGCAGATGACATCAAGCTGTGTGGTGCAGGCAATACACCAGAGGGAAGGGATGTCACCCAGAGGGACCTTGTCAGGCTTGAGAGGCTGGCCCCTGCCAACCTCATGAAGTTCAACAAGACCAAGTGCAAGGTCTTGCACCTGGGTCAGGGCAATCCCAAGCACAAATACAGGCTGGGTGATTAGTGGATTGAGAGCAGTCCTCAGGAGAAACAGTTGGGGGCGCTGGGTGATGTAAAGCTCAACATGATCCAACCATGAGTGAGTACAGCCCAGAAAGCCCCAACCATATCCTGGCCTGCATTACAAGAAGCATGGCCAGCAGGCCANGTTGACACGGTTGTGCATGACATCCTGGTCTCTAAATTGATAAGATATGGTTTTGATGGATGGATCGTTCAGTGGATAAAGAATTGGCTGGACGGTCAGACTCAGAGAGCTGCAGTGAACAGCCTAGTGTACATGTGGAGACCAGTGACAAGTTGTGTTCCACAGGGATCGTTAATATTTAATATCTTTGTCAGTGACATGGACAGAGGAATCGAGTGCACCCTCAGCAAGTTTGCAGATGACATCAAGCTGTGTGGTGCAGGCAATACACCAGAGGGAAGGGATGTCACCCAGAGGGACCTTGTCAGGCTTGAGAGGCTGGCCCCTGCCAACCTCATGAAGTTCAACAAGACCAAGTGCAAGGTCTTGCACCTGGGTCAGGGCAATCCCAAGCACAAATACAGGCTGGGTGATTAGTGGATTGAGAGCAGTCCTCAGGAGAAACAGTTGGGGGCGCTGGGTGATGTAAAGCTCAACATGATCCAACCATGAGTGAGTACAGCCCAGAAAGCCCCAACCATATCCTGGCCTGCATTACAAGAAGCATGGCCAGCAGGCCAAAGGAGGTGATTCTGCCCCTCTACTCCACTCTCGTGAGACCCCACCTGTACTGTATCCAGCTCTGGAGCCCCCAGTACAAGAGGGACATAGACCTGATGGCACAGGTCCAGAGGAGGGCCACAAAGATGATCAGTGGGCTGGAATACCTCTCCTACAGGGACAGGCTGAGAGCTGAGATTGTTCAGCCTCAGGAGACCACACTGTGGCCTTCTGGTATCTGAGGGGGACTTACAAGAAAAGCTGGGGACTTTTTACAAGGGTTTGTAGCGATAGGATGAGGGGCAATGGCTTCAAACTGGAAGAGGGTAGATTTAGATTAGATGCAAGGAAGAAGTTCATCACTATGAGGGTGGTGAGACACTGGAACAGGTTGCCCAGCAACGCTGAGGATATTCCATCACTGGATGTGTTCCAGACCAGGCTGGATGGGGCCTTGCACAACCTGGTCTAGTGGGAGGTGTCCGTGCCATGGCAGGGGTGTTGGAACTAGATGATCTTTGAGGTCCCTTCCAACCCAAACCATTCTATGATTCCAGCTACTCCCACAACTATATGCAATAATGTATGTACTAAGTTAAATGTTCAGAACATTCCTAACACGTTTCGACTGCTTTGAAACCTCTGTAAATTATAAGCACTATCATACTACTATTGAATCACCACTCATAGTATATAAAGCTGAACTGTTACTTCAGTGCTCTGATGTTGTATTAAATGGGATATTTTCCCACTAAATAACAATGGAAAATACAATGCAAAAGTTCTAAGAACAGAGAAGGTCAATTTTCATGTATGTTCTGGAACCAGCAGATGTCACATTCTTTTTTTACCCTACCAGCACAAAATCCCAACCAAGACAAATCAGTGGCGTAGTCCAATCTGCAAGTTTTGCCAGGGGAGGTTTAGATTGAGTATTAGGAAAAATTTCTTCACTGAAAGAGCGGTCAAGGACTGGAACAGGCTGTCCAGGGAAGTGGTGGAGTCACCATCCCTGGAGGTGCTAAAAAAATGGGTAGACGTGGCACTTCAGGACATGGTTAATGGCGATGGTGGTGTTGGATTAACAGCTGGACTTAATCTTAGAGGTCTTTTCCAACCTTAATGATTTTATAATTCTATTAGTTTCACTGCAAGGGAAGGCCATGAAACTCTGGAAGTAATTGTGCAACATGAAAGCTATGCAATAGTACTACGTAAAAATTCTACAAGTGGGGTTTTTTTGTGTGTGTGTATCCTGCAAACCCACAGTATCACATTTTTCTTACCACTATGAACAGTCCACCATTTTGTTCCACTTCAGTTGTTTCCATAAGCAGTTCAATAGCTTTTCTTTTCCCAATTATTTTCACCACTCGGGCAATTAAATCTTTCTTTGGCTCACAAAGCCTGAGAAGGGAAAAAAAAGCATACTAATGTCAATATAATTTCTTGAGTAAAACTGACCATGAAACTTTAATAATGAATAATTCATTCTGTGAGACATAAACCTGCTAAAATTAAAGAGTCTTTACATTTAAATGTGTTTCAATGGCTTCTTGAATCAGATTTCAAAATACTGAGCTTCTGAAGAATAGTTTTTCTAAAGCATGCATTTTAAAAATCAGTTTCAATGAAAATGTACTGAGTGATTATTTTTCTATTGATGTGTGAAAGATTAAACCAAGTAAGAAACTGCAAAGACCTGCATAAATCTCTGAAATTCAAGTATAAAACTCTGCTGTGCATTTAACAGTTAAAATCACAGGACCTTTTACAGGTAAAGCAACAACTAACTGGGGACAAAAGTAAGTGTAACAGTTCCCTTGTATTGTGTGCCATTCAGACAAACCTATGAAACAAAACAAAAAAAATCAGTTTAATCACTTAACTTTGTGTTTGATCTCATCGAGTTCAATGAAAAGGCACCACCAGTAGGTAAATGCTTTCTTAAATATTTACTGGATTGAGTGCTAAATTGTGAATTATTGGAAAAAATGGAAATGTTTCTCAAAGATGCAAAGAACTTTAGGATAACCAGGATTCCTTATAGAGCTGGTTAAATAGATCTGTTAGTAGCGGTGGCAGCTTGAACAGTCAAATCCCCATTTAATGTTGATTCTGCCTCTACAGAGTCCTCCTGTATGGGTGCTTTAACAAGCAGCTGTGCACTGCAACAGGAACTGAAGGAGGTGAAGGACAAAAAAATGGCACAAGATGGTCAGAAAACCCCTTTGATTTCAGTTCACTGTATGGGCCGGCACAACAAAAGGTTATCAATTCAGGCACAGATGGCACAGCACAGATCAAACCGCAATGCTCTGAAGTGTGTAACCACAATCCTACAGGTGCAGTTCAGTGCCACTACTACAATAAACAACCAGAAAAAAAGGGGCTTCTGTCCTATTCTGATAAACCTCAATATAACTAACAAAATTTTTTTACAAGAGACGTGCTTAAAGCTTTCAAATAAGAAGCTACCAAGAATGGGTAACAGCATTAATAATTGTCTAGTTGTTATATTCCAGCATCTGGCAATACTAGAGTACCACATGTAAGAAATTGTAAGAATCATCAAGCTAACGGTCAGTAAATCCTGTAACTCTTATTCCCCGTTTAATGTCATCTTCTTCCCTGGTACCACTGAACAAGGATTGTGGTGATTCAGGTCAATCTAAGTAAAGAATGTCACATGCCCTCCCTCACACCATCGGCCCAGTGCTGTCAGGGCCAGCTCAAACANAAGCTGAACTGTTACTTCAGTGCTCTGATGTTGTATTAAATGGGATATTTTCCCACTAAATAACAATGGAAAATACAATGCAAAAGTTCTAAGAACAGAGAAGGTCAATTTTCATGTATGTTCTGGAACCAGCAGATGTCACATTCTTTTTTTACCCTACCAGCACAAAATCCCAACCAAGACAAATCAGTGGCGTAGTCCAATCTGCAAGTTTTGCCAGGGGAGGTTTAGATTGAGTATTAGGAAAAATTTCTTCACTGAAAGAGCGGTCAAGGACTGGAACAGGCTGTCCAGGGAAGTGGTGGAGTCACCATCCCTGGAGGTGCTAAAAAAATGGGTAGACGTGGCACTTCAGGACATGGTTAATGGCGATGGTGGTGTTGGATTAACAGCTGGACTTAATCTTAGAGGTCTTTTCCAACCTTAATGATTTTATAATTCTATTAGTTTCACTGCAAGGGAAGGCCATGAAACTCTGGAAGTAATTGTGCAACATGAAAGCTATGCAATAGTACTACGTAAAAATTCTACAAGTGGGGTTTTTTTGTGTGTGTGTATCCTGCAAACCCACAGTATCACATTTTTCTTACCACTATGAACAGTCCACCATTTTGTTCCACTTCAGTTGTTTCCATAAGCAGTTCAATAGCTTTTCTTTTCCCAATTATTTTCACCACTCGGGCAATTAAATCTTTCTTTGGCTCACAAAGCCTGAGAAGGGAAAAAAAAGCATACTAATGTCAATATAATTTCTTGAGTAAAACTGACCATGAAACTTTAATAATGAATAATTCATTCTGTGAGACATAAACCTGCTAAAATTAAAGAGTCTTTACATTTAAATGTGTTTCAATGGCTTCTTGAATCAGATTTCAAAATACTGAGCTTCTGAAGAATAGTTTTTCTAAAGCATGCATTTTAAAAATCAGTTTCAATGAAAATGTACTGAGTGATTATTTTTCTATTGATGTGTGAAAGATTAAACCAAGTAAGAAACTGCAAAGACCTGCATAAATCTCTGAAATTCAAGTATAAAACTCTGCTGTGCATTTAACAGTTAAAATCACAGGACCTTTTACAGGTAAAGCAACAACTAACTGGGGACAAAAGTAAGTGTAACAGTTCCCTTGTATTGTGTGCCATTCAGACAAACCTATGAAACAAAACAAAAAAAATCAGTTTAATCACTTAACTTTGTGTTTGATCTCATCGAGTTCAATGAAAAGGCACCACCAGTAGGTAAATGCTTTCTTAAATATTTACTGGATTGAGTGCTAAATTGTGAATTATTGGAAAAAATGGAAATGTTTCTCAAAGATGCAAAGAACTTTAGGATAACCAGGATTCCTTATAGAGCTGGTTAAATAGATCTGTTAGTAGCGGTGGCAGCTTGAACAGTCAAATCCCCATTTAATGTTGATTCTGCCTCTACAGAGTCCTCCTGTATGGGTGCTTTAACAAGCAGCTGTGCACTGCAACAGGAACTGAAGGAGGTGAAGGACAAAAAAATGGCACAAGATGGTCAGAAAACCCCTTTGATTTCAGTTCACTGTATGGGCCGGCACAACAAAAGGTTATCAATTCAGGCACAGATGGCACAGCACAGATCAAACCGCAATGCTCTGAAGTGTGTAACCACAATCCTACAGGTGCAGTTCAGTGCCACTACTACAATAAACAACCAGAAAAAAAGGGGCTTCTGTCCTATTCTGATAAACCTCAATATAACTAACAAAATTTTTTTACAAGAGACGTGCTTAAAGCTTTCAAATAAGAAGCTACCAAGAATGGGTAACAGCATTAATAATTGTCTAGTTGTTATATTCCAGCATCTGGCAATACTAGAGTACCACATGTAAGAAATTGTAAGAATCATCAAGCTAACGGTCAGTAAATCCTGTAACTCTTATTCCCCGTTTAATGTCATCTTCTTCCCTGGTACCACTGAACAAGGATTGTGGTGATTCAGGTCAATCTAAGTAAAGAATGTCACATGCCCTCCCTCACACCATCGGCCCAGTGCTGTCAGGGCCAGCTCAAACAAAATCATACAGCAACCTGGTTCAGGTAAAAAAATCTGTCTGCAAACTAATGCTTTAAATAAAACAACAGGGTTTTGGACAGGTATGTTTTCTGACTTGGCTCAGTGTACAATAACTAAATTGCAGGATTTTGAAAAGAATTGGATAGTGCTAAGTGCGCATATGGCTGGAGCTTAGTAACCCCAACACCGGCTTCCATGTATTAGCATAGAGCTGCAGCTCAGTCCAGAACACAGAAAAAGGCAATGCTTGATTTCAGACCTGGTCTCTAACCTTGGTGCAGCCCCTGGTTACAAAAATAGCAAAATGCTTCTTCAGGCAAGTATGTTCTGCATAAAGAACATGTGTACTTCAGAAGCTGTGCTCTCCGATACTCAAACTGTGGAGTGTTATCTAGAGTTTCGAAGATTCGTAACTTTGCCTGATTTTCATGGTGACTACAGCAAGTGTTCTCTGATGTCCAACTCCAAACATGCTTCTTGCTCGTGGGATACTTCCTTAAAAAACCTGCCACTAAATCTATATAATGAGCAACAATATTTTTCCTTGCCATTGTTCTCAAACAACAAACCATTTTGGTGGATCTTTGAAAAAATAAAAGAATACTTAGCCAGCATTACTGGATGCTTCTACATGACACCAGCTCTAATGTTGCATTTTAATTCAGGATTTTGGAAACAGACAAGGCGCTCATGCTTTTTTTGTAATTTGGCATGACATCTTACTTATTCAACGGTACGAAAGCTCCCCCTCCATCCTCTTCTTTTCTATCAATAGTTTAGCAGTACTTAAAGAAGTGAAGATAGAATGTTATTAAACTCACCGATAAGCAATTTCATCTGCCACTTTTTCCTCTGAATCTTCTTCTGTTATCTCATACCTTCCTTTATATTTCATTTCCTGTCTTTCACCCAGTCTATCTTTTACAGGCCGCTTCCGTTTGAGAAAGCCTTGCCCATTTTCTTCTTCTGCAGGTAATGTTTTCTTGTCATCATGCATATATTCATCCAGTTCTTTATCTAAAGCCTCTGCCTCCTTTTGTTGAGCTTCCTTCATTAGCTTTTTAGCCAATAAATAATTGTAAGTCTCAGACTGTCTGCTTCTGTCAATACTACCATCCATGCCTAGAATCCCAAGTTCAGTAGCCACTGCATCCTGATTTTGCTCCTGGAGCACCACACCCCAAATGCTGTTGACCTTCCTGGCACCTTGAGCAGTTTGTTTTTGGTGGATCTGGCCAAACTGAAAAGGCTCAGATTTAGCAGGAGGACAGTTGAAACATTTCTGTCGTTTTCGTTTCCACAAACAGCTGTCATCATCAGATTCAGAAAAGCTTTCATCACTTGAATCCACACTTTTGGTTGTCCGGTAAGGAACACTCGGTGCAGATGATGAAACGCTGCTCTGGAATGGTCTGCCTGAATCATTGCCATCATGTGACTTCTGAAATTAAAAAGTAAATGTCCATTAACTAGTTACTCTTGTAAATTAAAAGAGCTACCAAGTCAATCCCAAAGATTTGATCAGCTAGTAAACTTAATTCTGACTCATGTGACTGGGCAGTACTCTGTGAGCATCTTTTGGAATGCAGTTGAGAAAAGCATGATCTGAAACCTCAGTATTTTGTACGCTTGTATATGCAAAACAGCACAGCTACTACAGAAAACACAGACCAGGAGTTGCTAATCTACTTCACATAATCTTTGTTGAATGAAATTAAAATTATCACTAGACTGGAGAAGCTACTGAAATTCCCAAATCGGACAGACACAACACGCACAGCAGTTCTACAGATTAAAAAACACAAACCAGGACAGCAACTTAGCTGAAGTTTTTTTAACAGTACAGAAATTAATACTCTCTCCAGAGTCTGAAAGGTGTCAAGACTAGTGATCTGCAACCACAAGTGTTCCCAGAGACTCAAGTGAGAAGAAAAACTGACTCAAAACCCCCAAACCAAACACAGGAAACTTGTATGTTGCCCAGACTCTGAGAAGCTAACAGTGTATTTCGATTCTGATTCAATCAGGAAAGCACAGGACCAGGACAGTAGCCCCTTACAGTAGGACTGGGGCTTTCTTCCTTTAAACCAATAAGATACCACAGACGCACCATGGCTTCTTATTAATTAGGAAGAAAAGTCTAAATATTTCAACATACTTGTCCCATTGCTATAAACATATTCAAGAAATGCTGTTTCCCCCACATACTTGACAGATAAACTAAAATATGAGAGCCAAACATACTCAAATCTGGAAAACCTGCAAAGGCACAATGGGTAACATAACCCAGAATTCTTGTTCACAATTGCTGAAAACTTTTGGCCATACTGTCTGTGCTAAACTGCAGCAAGCATTTTCTTTACTCAAAATTCCAATTTTCCCCCAACTGATTTCATATCACAAAGTTATACACTATCCTGTGATCTTTAAAAATAAGATATCTTCCCTCAGTTTCATGCAAAATAAAAATTCTTTCTTCAATCTTACTCCTTTTACCAATGTTATGGCACCACTTCTTCTTCTTCCTTTTAGCACATGTAAGTCGTCAACTTATTTTATCATGTTGGGGCATACAAACGTTTAATTTAAAATGTATTCCATAACGCAAAGCACTAACAACTCCGTAAACTAAAAAAATCTTAGGTCCGTAATAATTTATTTTGTGCTACACATCCCATACTACATTGCAAACAAATCAAAGTAACAAAGGGAGTAAAAATACAGTAACATGCACCGATTTGTCTGATTTTGAAATCTTTTCCTGCCCACACACCACCATAAATGCCTCACAAACCTCCTAACAGGCTCCAACCTGAAAGCACTACGAGCCCCTAGGGAGTGAGCAGCGTCTCTTCAGCCGCAGCCCAGGGGCGCAGCGAAGTTGTGGAGTCCAGGGACAGGCGTCACCGCCATTCGCCTTTACAACAGGTTGTTTCTATTGTTCTCGAAGCGACCAGCAGCACCGCTGAGAGCTCTCCTCTGTTCACCAGACCCGTGCGCAGTCGCAGGGAAAGCCCCCCCGCGGCAGCGGCTTCCTGAAGGAGCGGGCACCGGAGGCGCACGCCGGCTCCCGGGCACGGGGCGAGCAGCCACCCCTGGGGAAGGACTCCCTGGTCCAGCCGCCGCCCCGGCTGCACCGGCCCCCGCCTCCCGCAGGCGCCGAGCTCCGCTCCAGCGGGCCCGTCTAGCGCCTCCCGCCCTGCGATCGGCAGCGGGGCAGCGCGGCGGGGCCTCCGCGGTCCGCTCGCTGCCTTCTCCCGACCGGGTCTTCC
>VYZX01026567.1:11596-72185 GCA_013401335.1 Brachypteracias leptosomus
GGCTGCCCAGGGAGGTTGTGGAGTCTCCTTCTCTGGAGATATTCAGAACCCGCCTGGACGCCTTCCTGTGTAACCTCATCTAGGTGTTCCTGCTCCGGCAGGGGGATTGGACTAGATGACCTTTTGAGGTCCCTTCCAATCCCTTACATTCTGTGATTCTGTGATTAACTTGCTCATAAATTTTTACCTCAATCTCAAGAGTTCCAAAAAAATTGTGTGTCAAAACTCACAGAACCACCATAAAATTGGGCAAACATTACAATCTTTTTAACAAAACAAAGTAAAAATATTTTAACATTCCAAAGTTAGTTTAAAACTCAGGTTTGTGAGTTCACAGGCAAAAATATTGATAAGCTATCAGTCTGAGCACGTGATAGAGCTCTTTGAAAACAGAGTTGTAAAAGTACCAAAGCCCAGGAAAATTATGGCATGGCTGAAGCCTGATACACCTCTCAACATTGTTAAGATACCTGAACCTGCCTGCCTAGGAAAAGCAACATCAAATTTTCAAGATTCTGTGCAATTTACACTAGCCTGGCTGCTCAAACGTGAGCTTGTTCAGGTACGTTCACCTGTGTTACAACCAGACATACAACTATACTGCAGACAGCTTCAAATTTATTTGGTACTGACTTACACTGGTGTAATTTCATTAACCTCAACCAAACCAACCTCCTGGTTTATTTATTCTCCACTTCAGCCTGA
Source organism: Brachypteracias leptosomus (assembly GCA_013401335.1). Classification (NCBI taxonomy): domain Eukaryota; kingdom Metazoa; phylum Chordata; class Aves; order Coraciiformes; family Brachypteraciidae; genus Brachypteracias; species Brachypteracias leptosomus. Next base: position 12,302 of record VYZX01026567.1, read on the forward strand.
ACCTATTCCATCACACCGCTTTTAGGTCTGACTGTGTAACAATGAAAAGTGGAGATTCCAGCTCATGTTTTACACCCACTTTACACAGAGCCCATAAGTCCTAACAGTTCTGCATTTGCCTTATCACAAATGGAAGTCTAACATGCTCCTCCCCAACATCTGCAAGCATGCTTCCAAAATACTCTCTGGACTCCAGTTCAACTACATCATCCTTTCAATGCCCAAAACACCATTTTATAACTGTGCTAGGCTCCAGTTTTAGGGATCAAAAGACTCATAGAAATAGAACATCCTAGTGCTAGCCAACTACCTTGAAATCACCTTTAACTGAAGCCAGGTTAAGATAAAAGCAACTAGAAGTATTTTTTCACAGATCCCCTTATAGACAGCATAGTTATAAAGGTTTAAGAAGACCCAGGTATAGAGCAATTAAAAGATAACCACACACCTATTTACACAGTTGTTAGAATAGTTCCAAAGTCTCAATCTTTTGGAAGCCAGCTGTTGGATGGACACATGCTTTATCGCCCACAGCTGAGGATATAGGTCTTGTGCAATCCCATGTCCTCAGATTCCACTGGGAAACCAAAATTTGTTTTGTAGTTCAGTCCATCTCTGGGGTTATTCAGGATGTGGTTACACAACATTTTCTCTGGCACTGCAAGCTAGCTTAAGAAGTCAGCCTGTTCATTCCCCTTCCCTCGTGCCACTTGTTCCAAAATAAAAAAAAAGAAGTAGTTCTATTTTAACTTAGGTCGCAGTTGTGATATGGTTTATAGCAAAGCCTTACAAAGAGCTGTTGTGTTTACGAAACAAAGGAGCAGCAAATTCCAGTGCTTGTGAGAGGCTCAGGAAACAGCCTGTGCACCAGAGACAATTTAAAAGGACACTTGAAACACATCATGAAACTACAGCCTCTACCTCACTCTTAGACCTCTGGGACTTCGTGGTTTATAATTTGTGACAGAAAGGCCAAAACTCTTTCTCTGCTTGGATTTCCACCCATTTCCCTGGCATCAGGAATCCTCCTGTTCCTTGGCCATCAGTTGCTAAGCAAGTAGAGTGTGCCTTCTATTGTTCCAAAGAGCAAAACCTCAAGGTATCAAAATATATATATATATATATAAAAAAAAAAAAGAGTCAATGTTTTATTCAGTGCAGAAATCTGAAAACTATGCACAGCAAACAATTCATCAGTGTAATAAAAATATATCTGTTGCTTAAAAACTACATTATTAGCACTCAACACACAAGTGGGCATTCAAATCTCACACAACTCATCTAAGACTCTAAAAAGTATGACCTTGTAGAACTGGCTTAAATCTGATTTTACAAGAGAACCTGTAGTGCCAGTACCACAAAGTATAGCAAAATAGTACCAGGAATAAGATCAGAAATGCCAGTTATGAATACCAAAATCAGTTTGTACATGAAGCAGTTCTCTCCATGTGAGGTACATTTTGTAGTGAGAGGAAATGTCTTTAGTAGTTGGGTGACAAAGTTGAAAAACATGCAAGCTTTCAGGTTTACCAATCCTCTTGGCAGTCTCCATGCAATCTATAAAATCGAAATAGTTTGGCTTTGTGTCCAACTCCGATTCCTTCAACTATAAAGAAAGTGTTCTAAAGGTTTCAATTTGACTCCTTTTACTCCATTTTCTGAGGATAACACTTGGCTTTCTTTATCTTTATAGACTATAGGACTGGAATAAGACTGATTTTCATTCTGCTTGTCCTTCAAGGGATGCCCCCTCATACAGACCATTTGCTATCTATCTGCTCTAACTCCTGATTCCAGTGCACACAGGATACTCTTTCCTATTGCCAGGATGCAAAAAACATTAAGTGGCTTTATTTCCCCTCTGCATCTTGGCAACCTTTTGCTCCTTTGCTTCAAAGGGAAGTATAGAGCAAGTTGGGGATTGCTGTTCCTTGCAACTGCATTGCAGCTAACTTCTGAACAAATGTAATACAGTATTGCTACAATTTGCAGAACCAGCACCAAACACTGATGAATGTCAGAATTCCCCACAACTAGAAAATTCTGCAAAAGAGATGATTTATGTTGGCTTATACTGCCTGCTGTAGTATGCAGTGCACCAAATATGCCACGCATAACAGACTACTTTTTTTCTGAACATCATCCTCCAATATGAACCCTCACATGAAAGCTGTATTTTTAAGACGCGGGTTTTTTTATAACCTCAGAGCCTCCTATGTTATTTGACTATCCTAATAGGTTTCCAGAGCACCTTTTTAATTCTCAAAACCCCCTCTTTTATTCTGAATTAATGGTTGTTTTCCAATAGCCTTTGTCCTCAAACACTCTTGCATTAGTCTAGTAGTCAAGTTTTACCTAATATAGTCAGTCAAATTCAGACACCACCTGTGGCCCTATCTCTATAACTGAATCCATGCAAGCAATCCCATAATTTCTTGCTGAAGTTAACGAGGCTCCCAATCTAAATGCACTTGAACAACTGAGGCCACTTAAAATTGTTTGAGAAATAAAGGTACCAAATTTACTGTATATTGATATGTATCAAGATTTGATATTTAAAAGTCAAAGTTCTTCTTCTTTTGAAAATATCTCACAGTGCTGAAAACCTGGGCTGTAGCACAACACATTGAAGAACATTTTGGTCATAACTACAAAATCCTAATAATCAGCCAAGACTAATGGAGAGAAAAAGTGGAAAATATTCATTTAAAGCATACTAGACATGTTCTTAAAAGTCCATTTTATATATGCAAAGTTTCAATGCTAGAATAAGAAATATTAAAAAACAAAAAAATCCTCAAAGTTCTTCTCCCCACAGTTTTGGGAAACTGGATGACTTTGTGTAAAAAAAAATAAAAATCTAACAAACAGATTTCAACTGATTTGATAATTATTTCTTTTTTTGTAGCCTTTAGTAAGAATAATTAAGACCAATACAGTCACATAAAGAAACATTTTAAACCTCTTAATTATTACATGCAAATAACTTCATACCGCTTTGAACATATATATTTGTGTATTTAAAATGCTTGTAGAAGAATTCCTGAAACCCTGAAATCTACCGCAACTGCTCAAGCACATAAGAAAATGATAAAGGGAATATCAGCTAAGTAGCTCCACTAGACTGTCAATAAAAGATTTTACATCATAAGCAACACATAGTTCAAGAACTGACGTAAGTATCATGAAACTTTACACATGGGGATGCACATAGAGCACAATAAGCACCTTCAAAGTCCTAGCCCAATCCTCAATCTCAAGTTTAGTAAGCCCATAAAATGTTCCAGCCCTATTTCCTAGGCCTGGTATTGAATATATTTTTCAGCTTTCTGGCAAGTATTGAACAGTAACCTAAAAACAACTTTGCTGATAACCAGTTAACATGAGACTTGAGCAGGATCAAAATTGAGAGCTAGCCAAGCAAAAAAACAAAAAACCAAAACCCAAACCCAACAAAAAACCAGAGGATAGCATTTTATGTCAACAAATACAAAACAGTAAACCCCTGAAAGAACAACTTTCAGCTATTCCCACATGGTGTTGAATTTTAAGCCAAATGTAAGCAGATAAACAAAATGCCCATGTACTGGATATGCAGCTCAACAGAGTATCTGCTTACTATAGGCACACGCAAGACAAGAAACATAGTGTTCCAATGAACAAAGAATGTCACTGAAAACATTCTCATTTCACTTGGAATATTGTCTTTTGTGGCATCACAGAAAACACAGAAAATCAGAATCAATTTATCTGAGCTATGGACAAATACTAAATGGGGGGAGGGAGGGATGACGACAAAAATAAACAAAAACAACCAACCAAAACAAAAACAATCCAGGAGAAAGCCCAGGAGGGACAAAGGTACAGAAAATCAAAACATCAAGAGCTAATGTCTCTCTTCCAAATACAAGGAAATGTTTAACCATTATTAAAAAGCAATCTACTAACAACAAAAGGGACTGTGTAATGCTGCTGTGGAAGTCATTGTCAAAGACACAGACGCAAAGACAACTCACATCATAAAAGGACAATGCTTGTATTGATTTTAAATCAAGCTGGTCACACCACATCGAATTTTTTTTTCTATAAGTCAGTTCAAATATTCGTGTTTGATTGTGCGATCAGTGACTGCACAATCAAAATCAGATTGACAATTATCTTCCAGGCAAGTCATTCTACTTGTCCATTCAAGAACTACTTAGGATTTCCTCCACAGAAAGCAGCTTTCCAGGAGAGGTCAACAGGACAGAAAAAACCCTGGGAATTACTTTTAAAGATCAAATCAGCTGTTCCTCAGTACCCATGTGATAACACACGGCGATTGTGTCATTCATTGTCCATATTAATCAGATCTCTCTAAATTCAGTATAACCCAGAGAGCTTAACATTGGAGTGAGGCATTACTTTTTCTTCTTCCAGCATCTCACGGACTGCAACTGACAGCTACAAGACACCTGACACTCATATCTTATAGCTCTCACTGTATGGCAAGGCATATAATCCGTTTAAGTCAGAGATAAAATGTACTCTCTAGACCAACACAGCATGCAGCAAAAAGCATTTATTTGCATGGGGCAAATAAAATGGATTACAGTTCTTAGTTCTTCCAGCAGAACTACTGTAAAGAAGCTTCATTGTGTATATATACTTTTGTTCATTTTATTTTGTTGGGGTTTTTTTTAAGTCTTCATAAAGACATATCTACCTTATGGAATAATCTGCAAAACCTCATATCCAGAAATTCAAGAAAGCTCATTTACCTTCTGATAAAGAAATCACATCTGAAACAAGTTAGAGAAGTAAAAATGCAAGCATGAGCTCAAGCGTTGACTCAGATCTTGCTAGTCTTACTCATATTAGTCATCTTACTGGGCTCGTGCTGAGAACCCTGTGGGTGGACATATGAATTCATATGGAACTCACTAAAATCAATGCACAGCCAGGGTCAAAGGCATTAAAACACCAGCTCTACTACGTTACATAGAAAAACTGTAAGTCTGTCTAGCCCAATAAAAGTGTTAATATTTGCACACAAACCTAAGTAAAAAGAAGGGAGGTGGGGGGTTTTTAGAAATGCTAGCGTAGTAGCACTAGGATAGGACAATTCTGATTGAAAGGCATCTCAGGAGGTTACTTAGCTCCTACCAAAGTTCCAGTTATTTTTATAAAAAACCCACAAGGTTTTGGTTGCCTTCTTCCACATCAGTTGTTTTCTCAAAACACCATTAAGATAAGTATTTTTTTATTATTAAAGCATGTTTAGTTATGCTAATCCACTTTCATTAAAAAGTTTTGTAACTTTTGATAGTAGTTCCCTTTTATCCATAACTAACACCATTTAATTAATGTCTGTTTAATACTACTATATTTCTGAATCTTGTTTACTTCCCTCTTAAGGTTCTTTCAGCCCAGATGCTAGATCATTTCCTGTAACTGCAAACATCATCACTTAGCTTTTTGTTTAAATAAGGCCATACTGTAAAAATGCCCCAGAGCTGAGATAAAGAGACCAACGGCAAAAGTGACAACCCCATTCAGTAATGGCTTTTCTTACAGCTTCAGTAAGAAGATGCCACTGCTAGTACAAGTGGCAGTGACATTCAGTTTAGTAGTATTCTGTGGTCATGCATAGTATTAACTCCATATAGTTTGGAAATGGGTATTCTACAGAGATTTCAACTTTGTTTATGAAGCCAAATCACCACTCCTAACACCTGCAGCTGAGGAGAAACAGCAGCAACCTCCTTTCGTTTTCCATTCTGCAGTTTCAGTCAATCTGATTTGATCAACAAGAATGTCAAATCATTTTCTGCACTCTGTAAATTTCTTGCTCATTACAACATCACCTCCTAGCAGCAAATACTATGTTCCCTATGTTGCTATGTCTGACGCTTAGGAAAATTATAAAACTCTGTAAACAGCTCAGATTCAAGGCTTCTCTGGAAAGCATACCACTTCTTAAAATCCCTACCATTTCATATTTTAAATCTCTACCACTTCACACTATAATACTGACGGTGTTTGCTACAAAAGCCTCCACTTACACCACTGAAGTCACCTGGGACTCATTCTTCTCAAGCACAAGATGGTGATGGCCACTATGTTCCTACTCCTCAAATTTTTGTTATCAACCCTAAGAAGGGAAGATAAAGAGGCATGCCCAAGGAACATCACTACAATGTTACTCCGGTATCAGCTACTAGGGAGAGTGCGCAGGGGGGCAAGAAAAGAAAGTTAATCCATATCACTGATTCAAACAAGCCTTTTTTTAGCAGTGCCCATAACCTCTGTAGAATCTCCTGTCAGTATTGATTTTCCATAAAATACAAATTTTAGAAACATTTCTCTGTCACCTAAACTACATATATATATTAAATTTGACTAACAAGAGAACCAGTGGAGAGGCAGATGATAAACTGGAAAGCTGTACAGGGCTAAGATGTCAGAAACACTGACCATTAATCTCAAGTGCAAAATCGCATTGGAAACTCTGAGCAGCTGTCACAATCTTGTCAATTACATTTCCCTCTGCCCAGGAACCAAAAAGAACATAGTCTCTGTCTCTCCAGCAGCAAACAATTTACAAATAACCAAAGCAAAGTGCTATTTTCTCACCTGTCACAGGCTGCAGAGGTGAGAAAGGGAAGTTTGAGGACAGAGCCAATCAGGTTCTAATTAGACTTCAGTTGTACAAAACAATGGTAAATTCTGAAGAAGTTTTATCTGAAATTCTTTTCTTAAAAAAGAGAAAGAAATTCATTAATTCATGACCCACGTCTAAGGACACATTTCCCCATCCAGAAGCAAACTCCATATAGAGACAACCCACAGGCGCTTCGCTGGCTGCCCTCCTCCTGAGACGAGATCTGCTTTTTTTCTTTAACGGCACAATAAGTGTTCTCGAGGAAGTTCTCCGGCAAAACACAGCACCTCCGCCGAGGTGCGGCGGCCGGGGTGGGGAGCAGGTTGGGGCGGACTTCACGGTCCCCTCCGGGCAGGTCCGGCCGGGCTAGCCTCCTCCGAGCACTGTTTACGGGGNGTGACCTGCACACCCGTCGCTAGACACGAAGGGCCTTCAGTGCCGGCCGACGGCGCTGCTGCCCCGCTCCTGCCCCAGGTACGGCCTACCGAGGGGCGGTTGTCCTGCCGCGTTGCCTAGCGCCGGCCCCGCCGCGCACCCCCGCCCCTCGGCCCCCCGCANGAGGGTGTGGGGGAGGGGCGGGGCGCGAGCCGCCGGGCGCCCGCCAGGACGTCATCACGCAGCCGCCGGGCGCCGCGCGGGCGCTGGTCGGATCTCTGCTCTGCGGAGACGGGACCTCAGCCCCTCCCCCAGCCGCTCAGCAGCTCCTCGGCTCGGGGAAGCCGCTCGGGGGGCCGGCTGTCGGCCCATGGCCGCCGCAGCCTCCCTCGTCGGCACCAGCGAGGGCACCAGGGGTGGGCCGGTGCGGGACGGGGAGCGTCTCCCGTGCGGGCCGTGGCTGCGTTCCGCTCTCTCCCGGTACCCCGGGCCCTGTGGGGAACGAGGGATGCTTGTCTCTCATAGGTTTCCGTCTGCCCGTTCCGGTGGGAGCCGCCGTGAGGTACGAGCTGAACTAGGGTGAGGTCGAGGGCCTGGGGCCAGCCAGAACACGTTTGAGGGGCAGGCCTTGCAGAAGCAGCACGTCCTTTGGCTCTGAGTGCATACTGTCAAATATATCGTTTTTTAAAGACAGGCTGGAATTTGTACAGTATTGTCTGTGGTTTTTCACTCCGTGCAGAAGAAAAGAGTATGCCCATGTCATACGGCATCATCTTACAGAAGAATCTAGGCCACTTCAGAGCTAGAATTTAACTTGGTTTGTACATTGCTTTACATATTTGGTCTCTGTGAACATGCAGTTTAAAGGATAACCTGGTCATTTTGAAATAAAGTCAATTACAGCATGTTTTCTAGTACATCTAGTCCCTGATCTCACTGAAATTTTCTGTGGTTTTACATCTAATAATTTGCTTTTCATTTTCAACATCTCTTTATAGGCTGCAGCATGGAAAACTCACACAAGCTCATACTGCAGTGACATTGAAAACTTCTCACATATAGGGAAAGGAAAAAAAAAGCAAAATAATGTTCTGATGCCTCCCAGATATAATCACCTAATATGCCACTGGTGTCCAGACAACTTAAAAGACTGGGAGTGTTCTATGCTGGTTGTCCTAACTGCGTATCTTAAAGACTACTCATCAAGACCTCTGTGGACAGAATCCTGCAAATGCAAAGAATTCTACTGAAATAGATGGGAAATCTTTATATTACTAAGTTTCAGCATTTTGTCAGTGTCAGGTTCAGCTGGACCTGCAAAAGTTGCCAGACTCTTGACTGACAAAGCACACCATCAGTTGACGAGATTGTGAAAGTCCAATCTACGTTAAGGACTCCAAATATTACAGCTTATCTAATACCAGGCGTTTTTACTTTTGTTTCTCTTCTATTGTAATTAGTGTAAAAGCATTTTAGCATAGTATAGCAAGAAACACTACTGTCCTATGCAGCATCTTTTCTTAGTGGTCTGTTTTGGGTTATTCATTGCCTTCCACAGGGTTCCTGCTGCTCTGTTAATTTTTAACAAGTCCTTTCAAAGGCATCTTCAAACCCAGAAACTGTCAGCATTTCAGATTTGCATCCTATTACTATTTAAGCATCCCCTATTCCTTTTTGTTTGCTAAATATTACACGTGGGAACTCGACTGAAGTATCATTTATCGACATCCTGTTCACACGTTTTCATTTCACATATTCACACTATGTCAAACACAAATATGTGTAGGATATAAAGACATAACCACAGAATCCTAAATTGAACAGAGATGTAAAGCACTAAACTTACTAAACATACCCGCAAATAATGGACAAAAATGCCACTGACTATACATGAAAAGTGATTTTTGCAACTGTTGTAACAACTTTCCTTCAGAGTTAGTTTGGTTTTCAAACCAAGTTACAAAAATTGCCATCTGTGCAAAAGGCTTTGTTCTACTTTCTTGGTTACTTCTGTGTTCCAAATTATGAGATTAGCTTTCAGACCAAGTAATAGATTTTGTTTCATTTTCATATTCAAACAGATAAAAATTATAAAAGCGGTTTTGTTGTAGTTACTTCAAAAAGTCTGATAGTTAGACTTACCATTTTCAGCTGAAATTAAAATCAAAGCTCATTTTGTATTCAGGATGGGATTATTTGCAAAATTTTCACGAGTTAGAGCAAGGCTAAGGAAGTTATTTAAGTCAAATCTTTGGAGTCAGGTTGTGTGCATGTATTTCACTTTTCCTTCTACTTTTGGAGCAGGATATAAGTTTCTTAATGTTTAAAGATCAGTACATACATCATAATAGTTTTTCTCTTTGCATAGTCCCAGCCCTAGAGAAAAATATAATCTGTTTAAAAAATTCATGCTTTTTCTTTAAATATTTGGCACAAAGAACACTATTGAAGGAAAATTTTTTTATTATTTATAGTCATTCTCTGAAGCCTATTTCCTTCAGTGGTATTAGTGAATACCTCATTCTTGGAGGAGAAGAGAGGAACAAGCACCTGTAAATACAGGTTTGCATATGATTCAGCTCCTGGGAGGACACACTTGTAATTCATCCACCTTGAAAAGAAAACACCTCAGAAAAAAAGTCATCCCTTGGTTTCGAGCATCCCAACGGTAAGCATAAGTTTGCCCTCTTCTAGACATTCACTCCAAAACTGTTCCTCTGAGAGACAGTAGAGAGCAACTAAAGAAAGGCAAATGCAGATCTGCAAAGGCTGCTTTTGGACTGCTTACCTGAGAGTGCAGAGTATGCTTGCCCAGACAGTAACTCCTACCCTGAACACTGCTTCTGGTGGAAGACACACTTCTTTAACACCACCTGCTCTAACAGTCCCCCATGTTCTTGATCAGGTACAAACTGTTGCATTGTACAGCGACCCCAGGGGGGAAATAAAAAAAACTAAGCCCTACAATAAAACCCCCACCAAAAAAAATCCAAAACACAAAAAAATCCAAACAAACTCCCCAAAACGTAGGAACAGGCATCAGTTCAATTGCTGAGCAACTGAACAGTGCTCCAACACTACAGTGACTAACACAGTACGAGAACTTCCAGGAAATGGAGAGGAATAAAATTGGAGGACACTCCCCACTCCTCTGTACACGTAAACACCCTTTTCTCCTTCCACAGTATTCTCCAGGGGATAGGGAAGCCGCTGCTTTCCAACAGCCCTCTGGGATTCCCTCCAAGTGATACAAAGAGAAGACAGTGAAGAATTCTGCTTTTTAGTCTGCAGTGATCAGTAGTGCTCCACCTGACAGATCCTTGGTTTGCATGATGGTGGGGCGTGTGCCAGACATGCAGGGGCAATAAAACCTGGATTAAAGAAGGATAGCATAGAGATTGCTGCATTGCTTACTTGCATTGTTAGCATATACGCAGATCAACCACATGTAGTGCATAAGATTTTAATCTATGTCTTTCAAATTGAGTTATTCAGGTTTGGCTGGTTTCAATACTTTCTGACAGGTTTTCCACAAATAGAGAAAGACAAAGTCATTTCTCTATTTACTCTTTATTGAAGCTGATTGCCTCGTGTGATCAGCAATGCCTGCACTGATCTCCACACAGCCCATGGTTCTATTCAATGTTCTAGGCCTTTGAACCTTCTCACCCGTGTGGCTCAGCACAGGTTGGTGTGGTTCTGATCTGGAAATGGAGTAAGTTCATTTCTTGCCAAGTAGTTGAGTCACAGCTGAGCAGCAGCATGTGATTTCCTTTTAAGGAACATGCGCCTTTCTCCTATTATAAGATAAAACCCAGCATGCAGCCAACAGTTATGTAGCTGGAAAAAGCAGGCAGGCAAGTAGGTGCAAGCAATTGTACTGTAGAACTTCTAGAAAACAAATTTTGAAATACAGTCCACTGATGGGAAATGGCTTGGTATAAATGGGATTATAGGGAACCACAAATTTACTGTTACTCTGACCTCCAGAGCTTTTTCCTTTGTGTCATAGTAAAGAGATACATATGCCAGCACCATCCAGTGAGGAAAAGTTGGTAAGAAAACTCTGGAATTCTCCTTCCGTAGCAAAATCAGCTAACAAAATGAAACAGAGTTAATAAAACTGCAACCTGATTTGAAGGAGAACCTTGAAGTGTAGACACTGCAAACCTCGGCTTGCCTTATTTACCAAGTGGCTTTTCAGTCAAATCTCCTAACGACTGCAACACAGATGCTTCTGGAGACTGTCAGGATAGGTTCTCATAGAGTTACACTATTTCCTAATCAAATTTTGCTTGCATAGGTTTTGTTTTGTTGTGTTTTCCCCCAAGACTATTTCATCTTTAGAGCAGGATATCCTCTGTATTTAACTGGTGCCTAAACACAATGATACGTGGTTTCTTACAGGTTTTGGTTATATAAATGGAGTGCCTTTATATTCATAATAAAGAGGAACTAAAGTTGTGCCTTCCCAGGTCTACCTATCGCTAGGAAAATACATTGCAACTCCCCAAAAATGTATTTGAAAATCCCCCTGGGAGTAGGGAAGTGTACTAACTTGAAAACTTCTTGTAATAGATTTCTGGGGAAACTAGAGTTGTTTGGTTTTTTTTCTTTTGAAAAATCCAAGCAAAATCACTTCAGACTTTCTTACATTAGTCAAATATGGGAAATAGCCCACTTCCCTCATATACACAAACTATTATTTCTGCTTTCAGCCTTGGAGTTTTCAAACATTTAGAGGGACTCAGAAATTGACCACAAATACTTTACTGCAAAATTAAAAGTTTCCAGCCCAGGTTCATGTAAATACCTTCCGCAGGACTTCATCCTGTGTAGTGTTCAGGACTGCATAATCACAGAAACACAGAAGGGCAGGGGTTGGAAGGGATCACCTAGTCCAACTCCCCTGCCAAAGCAGGCTCTCCTAGAGCAGGTTGCCCAGGATCACGTCCAGGCAGGTTTTCAGTATCTCCAGAGAAGGAGACTCCACACAACCTCTCTGGGCAGCCTGTTCCAGGGCTCCATCACTCTCACAGTAAAGACTTTTTCCTTCTGTTGAGGGGGAACTCTCTGTGTTCCAGTTTGTGCCCGTTGCCCTTTGTCCTATCACTGGGCACCAATGAAAAGAGACTGGCCCCATCCTCTTGACCCCCATGGGCCCTTTAGATATTGATAAGGATTGTTAAGATCCCTTCTCAGTCTTCTCTTCTCCAGGCTGAAAACACCTAGGTCTTTTGGCCTTTCCTCATAAGAGAGATGCTTCAGTCCCCATATCATCTTTGTAGCCTCTGCTGGACTCTGCTGTCACTCTTGATCTGGAGAGCCCAGAACTGGACACAATACTCCAGATGTGGCCCCACCAGGGCAGAGTAGAGTGGGAGGAGAACCACCCTCAACCTGCTAAGCACACTCTTCTTAATGCAGCCCAGGAGACCATTGGCCTTCTTGGCCACAAGAGCACATTTCTGGCTTGTGGTCATCTTCTTGTCCACTAGGACTCCCAGGTCCTTCTCCACAGAGCTGCTTTCTAGCAAGTCAACCCCTAACCTCTACTGGTGCATGGGGTTATTCCTCCCAGGTACAGGACCCTAGACTTGCCATTGTTGAACTTCATTAGATTTCCCTTCACCCAACTCTCCATCCTGTCCAGGTCTTGCTGAGAGCCCTGGGGCTGTTTAGCCTGGAGAAGAGCAGGCTGAGAGGGGATCTGATCAATGTTTATAAACATCTGAAGGGTGGGTGTTAGGAAGATGGGACCAGTCTCTTTTCAGTGGTGCCCAGTGATGGGATGAGGGGTAACAGACATAAACTTGTACACATGAAGTTCCACCTCAACATGAGGAGAAACTTCTTTACTGTGAGGGTGACAGAGCACTGGCCCAGGCTGCCCAGAGAGGTTGTGGAGTCTCCTCTGGAGACTTTCAAAACCCACCTGGACACGTTCCTGGGTAACCAACCCCAGGCAAATGTGCTTTGGCAGGGGGATTGGATTAAATGATCTCCAGAGGTCCCTTCCAACCCCTAATGTTCTGTGATTCATGATACCTGATTTTAAAGGCAATGAACTGCAGCTCTGTCAAGGTGCTTTTGCTTCACGTTATTATGGAAGGTTAACCTTCCTGAACTTGTCTGGCAGCACTTACCTATCTATGAAAGTCAGGAAGCTTCAAAAGTTATGTTTATATGAATTTATTTCAGTCAGTAATTTCTTATCCTGTTGGGTTTTTAAATTATTATTCAATCTATTAATGTAATTTAATCTGCTTTAGCCGGTGTGACAGGATGTGAGTATGATACAGCTAGAAACTAAAAGGGCAAAGGACAACGGGACAGGGTAACTAAATTTCTTTAAGGTCAGCTGTTGAAATTTTGGAATTTCCTTACTGGAGAGCTCAATCTTAATGGTATTTTTGAATTATTTTTCTACATTTTTATGTATGAGTAACATAGAATTACTAGGCTACTTGAATGCAACGTGGAAGTTAATGTCATAAAACTGGACCAAATTTATCTTATGCATTTTCCAAATTGCCTACTATGTTCACACCAATCACCAGAGACCCCAGAGATCAAGAACCTTTAATACACACATAAATATAAGAACCTTTTATGAACTGTTTCTAAAATGCTCTAAACTGCTCACAGTAAGTTCAGAGTTAAATATTTCATTTGTTCATAGTTAATTTTTCCACTTGGTATTCTTATCTTAGTATTAATGAAGCAAAGACACCAAGTTTCACTTTTGTTTCTACTCAGTTTTACTTCTGGTTGATAGCACAAAGTAATAGCAAGATTCACAGTCCTGGAAAAGTATGAGCAGGGTTTAGTTTAAATTCAGAAACATATTTCAGTTTGAAATAAAATCATAAGAATATGCATTGTGCTGATTTTTCAAAATTACTGAGTAGTTTTTGCTCAAATGAGACTCAGTATGAGATGCTTTGCTTTATCAATATTTCTGAAAAATTAAGTTACTTCAGGAAGCATCTAGATATCGATGTTTGTATCAAATCTGCACACTGACCAAACCGTAACATTCAAACCTTTTAGGTTAAAAATACATTAGTAAGTATCCAAAGCATATCTGTTTTGCTTTTGAATCTTTTGGCCAATTTCAGCTAAAACTAGCAGAAGCACAGGGGTTTCACAAAGAAGTGAATTTCCCTCTCCAGACTCAAAAAGTTACCGTGCTAGGTACCTGTGCAAACCAGCTAAGAAGAATTTATAAAGAGAGAAGTCTGTGCTCTACATAATTTTAATTACCTAGTAACTTTCACTGTTGCTCTGGAATTAGATTGGTACAAACAAACCTGTGTTGGTGACTCTTCTTTTACTCCACCTTTATTTTTGAACTCCAGTCACATCCGTTAGGTCTTTTCTTTGTAATTAAAATAGTAAATCAAATTCAGCTGTTTTCATTTCCTATTTAAAAAAAAAAACCCAACTAAAAAAACTCGTCCAACAGATATTATGTTTTAAAACATTGGTTCCTCATTCCACTTTTTGTAGTGTAATGGAAGTAAACCACATATTGGAGCTCTCAGGAAGACCATTTCAGGGTCTAGAAATAGCTTCCACAAACTCCTTTTCTTGGAGGAGGAAGATTTTTAGATAAGCAGTTACAGCAAGCATTCCCTCATGCTGAGGCAAACAGGCAAAACAGAGCATGAAAGTTCTCCCTTAGGCAAAGGGATATCTGTCACTAGCTATCAAGCTTCCTAACCTGCCTTCTGTGGGATTACCTAATTGCTTGAAAGAGCACAACTAGTTCTCACCCACAGAAATGAAGAAAAACTGTTTTTCATTGTTTTTGATAAATGCCCTATCCAGTGCTGAGCACTGTTGAGCCTGGCACTCCCTGGGCAAGAGAAGCCACAAGAATGCCCCACAGCCCTGGTCCCTGCAACCCTTCAGTGCCCTGGTCCCCTGAGATGAGCCACCCTCATGGCTTTGAATGTCTCCTCTTCTGCCTCCTCTGCAGCTACACAATTGAGTCAGCCATAGGTGGAAAGCCTAGAGCTACCAGCAAACCCAGCTGGGGATATTTTTGGTCGGTAGAAATTGTGAAAATGGGAGCCAGTTTGTGTAGAGGACATGCTGCAGCAGGCAACAAAAATAAATATTCTACTGATCTATAAACAGGCTGTTGTTCAGTAAATGGCAGAGGATGCAAGCTGAAAAGATTGCAAAGGAGGCTGCTTTTACTTGGAACCGCCACTCTTCTGCTTCTCCCCAAAAGTGAAACTAACCTGCCACATGCACAAGTTTAGTATTTGGCTAGCAGCTGCAGTAACATCAGCAGGAGTGAATTGTCATGAGAATGGTGGGTGACATACAGCTACTGAAATCCTTAGCATCTGCTTTTGTTGGTTTGAGCTAGTGCTGCAACAATATCCTGGCAAGGGTTGTGATCTTTTTTTTTTTCCCTATAAAATGTTAGTGGAATAAAGAACAATATTTTAAGATAGTTTAAAATATTTAAAATATAAGGAATAATTGAAGCATTAGCACAGTCACATTTGTTTCTTCCACTGTGTGCTTTTGTATCTCTGTGACTTTTTTCCTAATTTGTATTCTCTGCCCCTGCTTCTTTTAGAAGCAGAGAGCTAAAAAATAATATCTAGTCCCCAGAACTCCTACTTTTAAGCCAACACTGTCTTTGTGTTGGAAATAGGCTTTGTAGTAGCAGCTTACATACTGAAACACAATCAGGGCTGTCACCAGTGGAAAGTTAATGAGAGGAAAACCCACAAAATGGCTAAATAAACACAACACTGGGTCTGCTTCCTTAACAGAGGGTCCTAAAAGAAAGCATTCTTTCAGCTTTGTGAGAGTGGAGCTATATGTCAAGATTTTGTCCTGTGCAACCCATAGCCCCAGGACTTTATAAGAACATGTCCATTGTCTGTTCAGTAGCATGTTGTACTGCTGGTTTTTGAAGCAGTCCATAGACTTTAATGCTAATCAGCAAGAAACTTTGATTTTTAGTGTTAGTAAATAGTTTGCTTTCTTGCTCTACTTTAAAACTCAGAGGATTCAGCTAGAAAACCATTACTTTTCTTCTGTGTGTCAGATAAGGCTTTCTGATCCCAAAGCAGAAATCTTTTCCCTTGAGATCTGTCCTGGTTTGAGTTAGAACCAAACCAATTCTGTTCAGTGATTTTGCTTTGCATCTGAGTCTCTGCTAACTCACTGCACTTTCTGAGGCTTGCAGCATGTTTTGCAGACAGTGTCTGCTTCTAGCAGTGAGAACACTTGATGCTTAGAGTTACTACCAAGGGTTGGTGTGCAGACCAAGGTCACTGCTAGATCTTGTGTACCACATCAGAGGGTGCAGAAAGTGAAAGGACACACCTGCGGGGAGGAGAGGTGACCCTAAACTGACCAATGAGGGATTCCATCCCATGTACGTCATATTCAGTATAAAGCTGAGGGATCACAAGGGTTTCGATCCCTCTTCCCTTCGGAGGATTCTTAGGCCTTCCTTTTTCCTTTGGTGGACCCATCCCTTCCTTTCAGCCTTTTTTTCTTCTCAGCCCTGCCTTTGATCCTGATTTGTGTGTTCTTGAACCCAGCTCCTGAACTTGGTTCCCATTAGCTGCTGAGCCCAGTCTGGGACTTTGCCAGTGCCTGCTCCACAGCCTCAGTGGCGATGGTAACATAGTTGCCATCAGGGGGAGGCTGGGTTCGGTACTGATTTTGTATATATTTGAATATATTCCATATTGTTATTATTATCTCATTAAAGCTGTTTTAGTTTTCTTTTCTAATCCAGAAGCCTCTCTCTTTCTTCCTTCCTTCTCCCATTTGGGAGGGGAGGGGGCCATAAGTCTCTCTCCCTTATCCTCTTTCTCTTCCTCTATCTGGGGGGGAAAGAGGAGTTAACACAGAGCATCTATTGTAGGTCTAGTGGATTGATCCTAAACCTCAACAAGGCCTTTCATGTGTTACTCATGGGAGGAAACATATCGGATCCCAGAGGGCTCTCTAGCACTGTTAAGAACTGGGAGCTGAAAGGTGACCAAATAAAATAAGTACTTGGTTTTAAATGGCAAGTAATTAAACACTAGAACAAATACACAGAAAGTGTGTAATAGAAATACTATTTTCAGTTTTCTTGATGAAGACTGGAGGTCCTTCTTAAAGCTGTCCTTTCTCTTGAGGGGGAAGAACACACTAATATACAGGAGGTCAGACTGTGTAATTAGCAATGCCTCTTGGTTGTAAACTCTCTGACTTCAAGATGGCAAGCTTTCAAGGACACCTCTGAGATGGAAGAGATGAGGACTGCTGCAGCATATTCAATTATAAGAACTCTGATGTATCTATTTACTTTTCCGTTTTATAAACCCCGGATGAGAGCTCATGCAGTGAGGCATATCAGTGACTGCTGGACAAAAGAGAGGGAAGTTGTCTGGGTGAATGGCCAGGAAAACAGCCTGCAGAAAAATCCATGTACATGCCAGGGAACACAGAAGGGAAATGATTCAGCAGCTCAGAACCCCATAGCACCATGGTGGGGGCTGTTCTTCCAGCTTGTAAGATTGAGGAAGGGCCATGGAGCTAACAGGAAGAGGGAGAACAGATCAGCAGAGAAACCGCAAAGGAAATCTTTCTTAAGTAAAAATAGCAGGGTTTAGTCTTTACAAGAATCTAATGTTGACAACCCAAACAAATGCTATGACCAAAACAAACAAAGAATTCAGAAAAAAACCCAGCAAAAATAAACCAGGGAGATGTGGGCTTATAAAGCCACAACGTGCTTATAGTCTTCATAAGGTAAGGGAAATGTTTGCACAGACCTGAGAATCTGCAGAACTCAATACTGTCTAGTCCAGCTCCCTGTGGGATACAAATCAGTCACTTCATTCTTCTGTATCATAGGCACAAAGGCTGTTCTCCAAAACATAGACTTTGGAACACAGGATAAAAATCCATAAGGTCAAGAATTTCATTACATGAAGGCAAACAACTCACCTTTTAATATTTATATGCCTATGACTTGGCAAAACCAGCATTATCAGTATAGGCTGGGAGAGGATATACTGGAGAGCAGCCCTGTGGAAAGGGACTTGGGAGTGTTGGGGAATGAAAAACTGGATCTGAGCCACCAATGTGCAACTGCAGCCCAGAAGGACAATCACATCCTGGGCTGCATCAAAAGAACTGTGGCCAGCAGATCAAGAGAGGTGATTCTGCCTCTCTACTATGCCCTGGTGACACGTCACCTGGAGTACTGTGTCCAGTTTTGGAGCCCCCAGCATAAGAGGGATGTGGACTTATTGGAGCGTGTCCAGAGGAGGGCCACCAAAATGATCAGAGGAATGGAGCATCCCTCGTATTAAGACAGGCTGAGAGAGTTGGGACTGTTCAGTCTGGAGAAGAGAAGGCTCGGGGGGGACCTTATAGTGACCTTCCAGTACCCGAAGGGGGCCTACAGGAAGGCAAGGGAAGGTCTATTTGAAAGGGTTTGTAACGATAAGACAAGGAGTAATGGTTTTAAGCTAGGAAAGGATAGATTTAGGCTGGATATTATAAAAAAGTTTTTTAATATGAGGGTGATAGATCAGTAGAATGGGCTGCCCAGAGAGGTGGTGGAGTCCCCATCCCTGGAGTCATTCAAGATCAGGCTTGATGGGGCTCTGAGCAACCTGTCCTAGATAGAGATGTCCCTACTTGTGTAGGGAGGTTGGACCAGGTGACCTCTAGAGGTCCCTTCCAGCCTGAAACGTTCTATGATTCTATGAAATAGTTCATTAATTAATAGCATTATTCTTGCCCAGGGAAGACATCAGGCAGAAGAAATCTGCCTTTCATATTTTACTGAAATCCAAAAAGGTGTGAAAATAGAATTTTCAGTCAAACTCTCACATAGAAGCTTTTTCTTCGAAAGCTGGGTCAATGAAGAAAATGCCATGAACATAAGCATGGCTAAGTTTTCACTGTGTGTTTCTGTCTGGTGAGTGGGGATTTTGGTAATTTCCTGTGTTTTCCTTACAATACCTCAACATTGTCTCAACAATGTCTCAATAGCTATTCAGCAATTTCTGACCAAATTGCTCTTTTCTCTGTAAATCTGTGGGGCTGGGGAGAGAAAAGAAGAGTAATAGGATTCTGAAATATCCATCTCCTTGGCTATTAGTTACTTGGCTCTTTTGATGAACACTTCTTACTGTAATTTTCAAGTCTTAAAAACCATCTGCTTGAAATGCTTATTTAACTCTACAAGCCAAAACAGATGTTCATTCTTTATTTGTACTTCGAAACTGAAAATTAAGAAGAAAAACTAGGCAGCTGCCACATTCTTCCTGTGACAAGGCCAGCCCCAGAGGGTGTAGCTTTAGATTAGCCTCTCCACCCCCCATCACTCTCTGGTTGAGTAAGAAGCTGTTGAGAAGCCTGTGTGTTGTGTAATAGCCTGTCCTTCTAAGGTGCTCTATATACTTTGGAAAAAGCCAGACCTTTTAACGTCAGCTTTTCTTCACTTTGAACTCGTACATCATTACTCCAAAAAGACTAGAACAAGATCTTGCCCTTGTTTCAGTGGGAAACTCGCTATTTACATTAATAGTGAAGGATGAAGAAACATTATTTTTATTCGTAACCCAACAAACACACTTCCAAAAGAAATAGGGATAACATTTTCCAGGTTGTCTTATTTAGCCCTCGTTTATTGTGGATGTTTTCTTTGAAAATACATTACATACATTATTTAAGTCATAAAGAACAAGGTGAGAAAAAGGATAATACACTTGCAACATGAATTATGAAGCGATTTTTATATTCAGTGCTCAGAAACATTCTGCAGTAGAAACTCTTTCCCACAAACACATTTTGAATCTGCAGATGTGTTTCTAAATACACATAATTAAACAAATCTTTGAGGAAGCTTTACTGAACCAGGCACCTTCTGAATGCTGACCCACAAACAAGCCATAAGGTGAGGGTTTCCCCCCCTTTTTTTTTTCTTTCATGATGTTATAAAAAAAGAGAATAATAAAAAATCATCCATATTTTGATCTAGACTCTGCCTGCAGATACGTAGTATTTTATACTTCACCAAAACCACATTTCCAGACACATGGAAGAAAATTGTCTGCCCTGATGGTTCTGAGGGATGACCATTCAGAGCAATCTTACCTTACAGAAGGTATTATATTCATCACTGGCTAAAGCAACTTTTTCTTGTCCATGAAGACATGGATTGGAAAAGATGCAAGTAACTTTCAAGGAGCAAAATGGTTGCAGATGAGAAGCAAAGTAAGGAGTAAGACATTTGTGGGCTCCCAGCTGCTGCTCACCCTGAGGTAAAGAGTTGATCTTGGCCATTATTTTCTTGTGGTTATATCCTTGATCAATATCAGTTTATAATAAAACATTTTCTCTGTGGATCTCCTTATTGCTGCCTCCACAAACACTGTTGTTCCTCTACTCTGTAGTACACAGGGGGTATAGGTCTGGGCACTTTTTTTGAGAGATATATATATAATAATTTTACTGTTCCAGGAGAGAGCTTGGCACTCACACCTAACATCTATTGCTACAGACACACTACAAATCATACTAACAAATCTGTCTTATAACAGCATCACAACTCAACTTTCTGTAGCACAAGTGCTATTTGGACATTGTTATGCTCTGACATAGTGCATGACTGACTTTCATTACATATACAGTGCTGTCACCACAGAGCTCAATCCACACATTCTCTTCTCTGCAGGACTTTCTTTTTTACCCCTCCTACTGACAACAGGTAATAGCTGTTTTTTGGAGCTTGTCAGTGCTGCTCCTAGATTAGACGTTAAAAACCTGTACATATACTACCAAGAATGATCTTTTAAGACAATGCTTACCAGGACCTAAGCTGTAACTGTAAAAGATACTCTTCCACTTCTATTTTATTTTATTTAGTTGCCCTCACGCAGTTGCATGTCTCACTTGGTATCCCCCTACGATTTAGATTAAAAAGAAATGCTTTCATCAGACATACAAAATAAAAGTGTGGAAATGGCCATACAATATCAAAAAATGAGAAAGAAATTCACAGGCAAAATTATGCCTCCTAAAAGCTGGTACTTCTTTTTTTTTTCCTCCTGTTGCTGTCTCAAGAGCATGACTGAAAAATGGAGAAGTGAATGTAAGCTTGCAAGCTGCAGAATTATACCTCAGTGGCTTGAAACAAGCCCCATTTAACTCATAATATCACCTGTGGGGAAGGAGAAGAAGACAGAGAGTATGTATGCTCTGGCAGTAACATAATCACCACTTTGTAAACTTTACCCAAGACAGCCAGTACCTACTGCTTTGGCATAGCCAACTTACCTACTGTCTGCTTCCCTGGACAGTTACTGGCTTCTGGTCAAACGCCTTCAGTAAAGTGCACTTGTTTGGACTGGGGCAATTTCACCTTCAGCACAACCTCTACTACACCAGAACCTGTCCTACAGCAAGTTAACACAAATTTTCTGATGTAACCACAGAAGATGCAGTCAAGCTATCATAATAGCTTAGAAATGGAAGAGAGTTTGGCAACAGATATTATAAAAGTGGAAGTGGGTGCAAGTTAAAGGCACGTTTTGCAAATACTTTTCACATCACCACTGTAGCAGCCTTTCCTGTTAGGCAGGTTTAAAGGAAGAGATTTTCCATTTTGTGAGGTATTCTGGTTCTCCCCTAAATAATTTTTCCGTGTGTTCTTCACCTTCTTCCCATATGTTAAAACTATTGCAATTAAAATGCACATTACAAAATACATCTGTTAATTCATCCCATCCCATACCTGTACCTCCTTATGGCCCAGCCTTAAAGTTTTCTGTAAGCAGAAAAGTTTCTGTCACAGCAGAAGTGTTATTATTAGAGATGTTCACCCAAAGGGATTAACTGAATTGCTGATGGATAGCTCAAAGAGTACAGGGTTATTCACATGCAGCTAATCAGTTCAAATGCAAGTCATCTGAGTATTAAATCTGCCATGATGGACTGACATGAAAATGCATCTCTTAATAACTTGCACACTTAAAGTCCATGGATATAAAGAGTATGAATTGTCTTCACCAAGAATTTCCTCTGTCTAGCTCTAAAATTAAACTATCTTACTGCTTGTGAGAACAGTCCACCAAAGCAGGTCTTAATTGCTGTTCTGGGATTGAGAGCGCTCTTAGTAAGTTTGCAGGTGACACCAAGCTGAGTAGAGTGTTGATCTGCTTGAGGGTAGGGAGGCTCTACAGAGGGATCTGGACAGGCTGGGCCGATGGGCTGAGATCAATTGTATGAGGCCCAACAAGGCCAAGTACGAGTCCCACACTTGGGCCACAACCCCGTGCAATGCTACAGGTTTGGGAAAGAGTGGCTGGAGAGCTGCTTGGCAGAAAGGAACCTGGGGTTGTTGACTGTCAACTGGCTGAATATGAGCCAGCAGTATGCTCAGGTGGCCAAGGTCAACAGCATCCTGGCCTGTATCAGGAACAGTGTGGCCAGTAGGACCAGGGAAGCGATTTTACCCCTGTACTTGACACTAGTGAGGCCACATCTTGAGTACTGTGTTCAGTTTTGGGTCCCTCACCACAAGGACATTGAGGCACTAAAGCGTGTCCAAAGAAGGGCAACAAAGCTGGTCAAAGGTCTAGAAAACAAGTCTTAGAAGGAGCAGTTGAGAGAACTGGAGTTGTTCAGCCTGGAGAAAAGAAAGCTCAGGGGAGACCTTATCATTCTCTGTAACTACCTGAACAGAGGTTGTAGAGAGGTGGGCATCAGATGCGTCAAGAGAAGTTTAGGTTGTGTATTAGGAAGAATTTCTTTGCTGAAAGGGTTATCAGACATTGGAATGGGTTGCCCAGGGCAGTGGTGGAGTCTTCATCTGTAGATATTTGAGTCGAGAAATTTAAGTTGGTAGTGCTTAGGGACATGGTTTAGTTGAGGACTTGTCAGTGTTAGGTTAATGATTGGACTCGATGATCTTAAAAGTCTTTCCCAACCTAGGTAATTCTGTGATCCTGTAATACACAAACAGCTTTTATCTGTAGGATTTCCTCCTAATAAGTACTTTTCACAGAATGTGATGGTTAAACAATTTTAAGAAATCTTATTACTTAAAACCTCCTCTGGAATTGTTCCTGTTTCTCCAGAGACTGGCTGTTCTGCAAAAACATATTTCTTTCATATACATAATTTTTTCTCTGTAAAGGAACAAGCAATTCTGACTTACACAAGCGTTGTGCAATGTGCAATCTATGCAATGTGCAGCAGCACACAGGTATAGCAGTAACACTGAGGGTTAGTTAAGCATGGGTAATTCTATGACAAAATCACCCTGCTGCTAAAGAATCTGCTACCTGGGCAACACACTGCCCTCTCTCTGTTTGGCGCAACTGGAACATTTAGAAAAGTTAAGAGCTTGAAAAGTTTAAAGATAATAAAGCTTTTCTTTTTTTTTGAAGTTGTGACAATACTTCCAATACTAATTTTTACTTAGGTCAGTTTGGGAAATTTGAGCTGTGCTACAAACTTGTGTATCTTTAATTAGCGTATGCTCTGTATTTTTATTCTAGTGGCATTCTCAGCTTGTATGTTTCACCTTTTGTATGAGTGCCTCCCTGTATTTAGATTGATTTTAATTTGCAGAATTTCTAGCTTTTTCATTGTATAGGTGATGGAGGGAAGCAAGGTAAATTCTTCCTTGCCCACATACCTTTTCCTAATGTAACTTGAAAAGTAAAGAATATGGTAGAAGAATTTTATTTTACATCCTACTGTTTCATTTAGGGTTTCCTTAACTGCCAACCAAATATTGGAGAGCTAGTATATTACAAGAGCCTCGCCCTCTCCCTTCTTCCCACTCTGGCAATTCCCAAAGCTGTCCTTTTTATGCATCAGTTCAAAATAGCCATTTATCTTTTGAAGTGCCACCTTACAGGGCTAGGGAAAAGGTTTGGTTTTGTTGTTGCTTGTTTTGTTTTAAAGGGAAATGAAACCTTTTTTTTTTAGGAAAAAAGTACTTTATTTTTCCAAAACATGTTTAGACAGATTGCAACAAGAACAAAGTACAGTACAAAAACGACTCACACAGCTTGCAACAGTTAAAACACTGATCAAATACCTAACTTTTTGTCAAAGTCCTTTTGATATGACAGAGGTAATACCCACTTTATCATGGCAATGGAAAAAGTTTCTAAGACCATTATAACACAGTCTCTAGTATTTGCTCTCTCTCTCCCAGCTTTTGACATGGTTGTATTTTACTCCAGACACATTGAGTGTAGTCTGAAGTAAAGTATAAATTTATTTCTGTGTGTCAGGGGTTCAGCATTAGCTTCAGCAGGTTTGCCTAGAATCTACCAAAACCCTTTTTTTTGGGTAAATATTGATACCCTTTTGTACCTGTCAATCCAAGCAGTGTCCATACAACATTATCCTCTCTTTCAAAAGGGAGCAGCTGTACAGCATGTGATGGCATAACTGAATACATATTTCTCTCTCAAAAGCTACAATTCTTTTTGATACCGTTCACAGCTAATTGTGAACTGCCATGTGTGGCATGCCAAACAAACCTAAAAAGAATATAAGCAGTTAGTCAAAAACTGTCAAGGAGGTTTATCCTCCCATGTCTATCTCTGCAGAGGAGGCTAAAACAAGTCAGTATAGGCTGTGGTATCTTCTGCAGTATTCTAACGTTAGGGAAAATTAAAAGACAGACATTTTTTTTCCCCCTGTGAAACTGTAATTTAGTTAAGTAAGGAGGAGTGAAGCATTTGACAAATTCTATACACATGCAATATATAAACAAGTAATTGTCACATTTTTATTTGCCTGCCAATATTGTTTCTGCAATTAAATCAAGAATCTAATGTTTATGTTGCGATCATTTGTTTTGCACTGCAAAGCTGGTTTTGGCCAATTTTGTTTTCCCTCTCTATCCAAGCATTTCAGAAAAATCTAAGAGTGAAGTCTGTAGATAAAACTAGAGCATCCACTGCATTAAGGCTTGAGGGCACAGGGACATAAGAGGCACTTGTGTCCCATGCAGTGGAATACAGTGCTGAGACCCCAGCCAGCCATGCAGCACTGCCATTGTATTTATAAACAGCACAGGTCTAAACAGCCTGAAGTCAGCTTTATCGTTTACAGGCAGCAAGCTTGGGTAGCTCTGCACTGCAATCACCACGGTCGCCCTGGGCCAGGAGGGGCTCAGGGAAAGGCAGGTTTTACCAGATCTTTGCAGCAGCTTCTGTCACGCCATTTTATCAAGTCTGCAGGTGTTTCTTATCTTATAGTTTTGTTAAGGTTTGAAAATCCAACACCAACACACGTCATTAAGACTTTCTCTCCGCCCGTGTGCTCTTCCTCAGGGGTCTTTGTTTCAATTTTAAACATAATCTGGAAGAAGCTTCTCAGGTGTCGCAGAAACTCAATTCTGAGGGAGAGAAAACAACAGAATTTAAGAAACAAAACAAAAAGCCCATTAGCAGTATGTACTAATGCTGATTCCAGCAGTGAGCACAGTGAACAAAGATCAAAATATTTATTAGTATAGAGAAACAGGCCTATAGGCTCCTAACACTTGTGTTGCAGGAAGTGTCTAGTGACCCCTACTGAAACCACTGCACTCTCTGCACCAGCAGAGAGGGAAGGAATACTTCGTTAACAGAGCAAGATGAAATGGTAAGAGAAGAAGGAGGAAAAATGAGAAAGAGATGTAGCCAGGCAAGGTCACTTAGGATGCTGACTCCACCAGAGTCATAGGAAAGCCATAGCTTATGGTACTCCTCCCCACCTCCCAGTATTTAAATCAGAAATAAAAGATAAACAGGAATAGCCAAGATGTTGGCCTTAGGGGCATACTTTAAGAAGAGAGACATCAGATCCTAAAGCACATATTTGATTAGTACTAACTCGTCCACTTCTTAATTAAATGTTTTGTTAGAATTGCATTCAGACTCAATTCTTCCCTCAGGAAAAAAAAAGAAAAAACAAAGTAATTTTCCTTTCCTCACTTTAGAACAAGAGGCACGAAGACAGACATGGTGATCCTAAATGCACACTGACTGAAGGGTGAGTGACAGGAAAAAACTCTTGAGAAATATGAAAAAACCCCAACAACAGCCAAGAAGACATTCCCAAAAATTGGTAATTGCTCTTGACAGAAGTCTGGTCTCTTCCAGTCATGGCCACAAGCAGGTCTTCAGTCTTGAACTAAGGTTTAATCTCCTGCACCAATTGGTATGTGCCCTTCTTAGGTTAAGTCTAACCTTTAAAGAAAGGGAATGTGCACATCTAGTCCACATATTTGTTTGGCTGGCAATCTGAAAAAAGCCTCTGCTCTGCACGTTGAGAGCACAATTGCAGGCTGATCACACTTATCAAGAGAAACTACCCACAAAACGGAATGGAGACCAAGGGGCTATGATGCAGTATCATGAGGCCTCTGGAAGCCTTCTGACAGCTTCTATTCACAGAGATTGTGAATAAGTACAATGAAAGTTACAGGAGCAAGAACTGCCTTATCCATTTCAGCTGGGCACACTGCTGCTCTTGTGCTCTGGTTTGTGCATGGGGAAAGGAGGGAAACAGAAGGAGCCAGACAAGGAGAGGCTGCTGTTACCTACACTGGCCAGCACATAGCAAGATCTGAGAGTTATCTCTGGGCACTCAGCTGAATTCCTCTGCAGGGTCAATGTGGGCACATGGCTCCCTGTACTACGTACACCTTCCTCCCTCTCCTTCCCGGCTTGGTAGCTGGCCTCAAGCACAGACATCAGCTCTGTCATCTCTCAAATGGATTACCAGTTGAAAGTGAGAACTGCAAAGTACCTTTTCTTCCATTACTCCCAAACTGCAAGGTTTCCAGTTGCTGCTATAGTAGGCAAATGGGCATATGCTGGCACAAATGCTTTAGTGAAGCTCATGGGTAACAAACTTTGTACCAGCCTCCTCCTTAGCTGGGTCCTTTCCCAGAGTTCTGGCAGAGTGCCAAGAAAGCAGCCAAGCCCAAAACAACAGGAGTGGCATGCTGAACTGCCATGAGGGCACAGAATAAACTGTACAAATGCCAGAGGCAGTGTGAAGCAAGAGGCTCAGGGAAAAATCCTAACAGCTGATCAGCAAACTCTGCAACACTTTGGTGGGTTCAGTTCAGTCCATACCTCTCTTTGCACATGTGGACTACCATACATCTCTACCTCTTCTTCCTTTTGTCGGGGAGTGAGGAAAAGCAAGACAGCTTTGCTACAGCCCCCAGGTAGATGGGAAAGGCTGATGTGAGTGGGAGCCAAGGGGAGGCTGCCCCATGACATCAGGGGAGAGCCTGGGAACAGCAGGAGACCAGCTCTGTCTTGCAGCAGTAGAAGCACAAATGGCAAGAGCTCTGGAAATAGGAGGAAGAGAGGAGGGGAAAGGCAGGGGTGTGTGACAGAAGTGCAGCAGAAAATGGGTTTGTATTAGCCTGAGGCTGATAGGGTTGTGTGTGGGATGGTTTGCACCTCAAATAATAGTGGAGGCTGCCCCAAACAAACATGCACAGACTGGCGGACTGAGGGAGGGGGTGAGAAGCATTGAGAAATTCTACTCTGCTGGAAATTCTGATAGTGTGTTCAGGCTACAACAAGGCCGGGCTGAATGCTTTTCCTTAGGCCCAGGGGAAACTACATGAGCCACGCTGAAGGTTTTCCTCAGGGACTGCTGCTTTCAAACAGAAAGCCATCCACGTGTCTTAGCTCGCAGTCGGTGCAAAGCGACCAGCTCGCAGAGCGGTGCGAGAGAACGCCCGTGCACCGGCGGCGCCTGCATGGCTCGCCTACGCCGAGAACGGCCCCGCAGCGCCCGCGCGCGGTCTCTCCAGCCACTGCCCGGCGGGGAGCGGCGGGGCCAGCCTGTCCTGCACTGCACCGGGCGGGCCGCCAGGCGGCGCCGCGCTCTGGGGAGGTCCCGCAGGGGAGGCCTGGCGGGGACCAGCACCCCGGGCCCTGCCCGGGCTCCGGAACAAACGACGTCGACGCGCCGGCCAGAGCTGCCAGCCCGTGGCAGCCGGGCCCCAGGCGCTGCACCTGGCCCCGTCCCAGCCGCCCGAAGCCCTTCCAAAACCGAGAGCGAGGGTGCTCAGGCTTGTCTGCTGCCCTCCTTCACCTACCCCCGGGCTTTGGCGGATTCACCTGCGTGCGGACTTGCCTGTCCTGCAAGGCCAATCCCTGCGAGCAGGCAACAGCCAGCACCCTGCGTTTGATGCTAAACTCGGTCTGACAGAGGCTCTCACTTCTGCGAAATCGAGCATGAAGTCGAGAGGAGGTAATCCCGGTGGCCACAGGCCGAGCAGTGTTTCTGGGCCTGCATTCCCAGTGCCACTCAGGGCAGCCCTGCTCGTGTTGTGCTCAACCAACTGCCAGCTCAACTGTCACATTTGTGCTACTTTGTGCTAGACAGGGAAGCTGCTCTAGTGTAAGGCAGTTTTTAAATAGCTTCAAATCCTACAGGGTTAAAGTGTTAAATGCAGGGATGTCACTGCCCCAAGAGAGAAAAGAAGGGACAGCGACGTGGAACATGACAGTACTGCAATTTACTTCAAAAGCCTGTGTATCTGGTGAGTTGCTTGGGAGCCAAATTGCCCAGCCCTTTATGATCTGCCTTAGTGACCACATGGCGATGGCTGCAGACAGAGCTGCACAATCTCTGACTAGATCCTCATAGGACTGATGAGTCACAGATTCTCACGAAATCACAGATTTTATGATCTCATGTGACAAATATGCTTCAGGATGTCTGCTCCTCACTTTCATCCCTGCTCCACACTACTAGCATGGAAGAAGTGACAACCCACCCATTTGAAATGAGCCTGCTTACAAAACAAACAAGTGTGCTTGAGAGATTTTCATAGTATCAAAAAAAAAAAACCCAACCAAAAAAAAGACTGGATAATGACAAGTGATTGGCTTGATTCACATACTTAACTGTTCACTTCAAACACTGGTATCTATTCTTTGTAAGCCTTTAACGTGGATACTTACTTTACCCCTGTGCAATGGGAAGCTTCCCTGTCTTTCCCCTCAAAATCTGACGAATATTGTTACCACGATATCAGGGGTTGAGAATAGCAGTTAGGCAACTTCTAGCTTTCATGTGATGGCACCACCATTCTTCAGTTATCACAGTACTGTACCTTTCACGTATACAGCACCGGTACCATGATAACCGAAAAAGGACAGTTCATAGTCTTATTTGATGCCATTGTCAGATAAACAACCCTCCCTTCATTTGATTAAAGGAAAACCTCTCAGTCTCTAGGAATAACTGTGATCTAGTCAATCACTTGTCAGTTTAATAGAGTGAGTGAAATTTTTGATACTGGATGATCTTCCCCTAACCTGTGTGTTGCAACTAGTAATGTAAGAAATTAGGTCTTTTTCTGTACTCTGAACTACCACCACCAGCCACAGCCAAAGCTTTAATAAAAATTGAGACTGAAGGACTGGACAGAAGCCTGTTGCCTGATTGAGCTAAAGCTCTCGGGTTGCACATAGTTCCAAGAACTGAACTCTTAAGCTGTTTCCTGTTAACAATCACA
Organism: Brachypteracias leptosomus; assembly: GCA_013401335.1. Taxonomy (NCBI): domain Eukaryota; kingdom Metazoa; phylum Chordata; class Aves; order Coraciiformes; family Brachypteraciidae; genus Brachypteracias; species Brachypteracias leptosomus. The sequence continues at coordinate 41,872 of VYZX01026567.1, forward strand.
GCTCTAGCCTTTGGCTAGCCATTTGAAACATGCCATTTGTAGAGAGCTACAGAGAGATTGCTAGGAAAACACGGTAGTGTATGCTAAGCAACAAAAAGCAAACTGATATACAGATACAAACCAAGACCAAAAAACCTACAATAAAACCCATCTCTGCAATTCTCAGAACCAGGAATAACATAGAACAGTAAGGGAATCATCATCTAATGTGTAGAAATAAATACTAGGTAACTTACACCAGTTGTCTCATTTGAAGATGGGTACAAGTTGTATTCATAACCATGGGCAAAGTCTTCCATATACAAAAAATAGCTGTGCAATAGAACTAGGTATTAAACAAGACTGGGTAATTAAACTGAACAAAACAACTTACGTGTATGGAGACAGAGGTCCTAACAGGACTTTGGAAACATCTTGTTGTCCAAGGGTCATGAGGAGAAGAGCAAGGCTCTGATTTGTTGAATCTACACAGCCTCCCTGCAAACCAGAATGTTTTAATAATTAATCTCTGTACAAACCAGAAATTGGAATGGGCCAAGAGTAATGAAGGAGAAAGATACACTTAAAAGGCTGAATTATGGCTCCCAGTTTTTAAGGGCCAAAAAGATAAAAATCTACATTTTGTAATAATAAGTTAATTTCACATGGCAGGCTAGGAAAAGAACAGAACTAAACCAAAACCCAGTAACAAGGTCACATTAAAGATCCCTCCTATCTCTCCCAACCTGTTCTCTTCTAAGATCACAGAATATAAGCAACTGAAGAATTTCTTGGCAGTAAGTTGAAAATAGGTATTAATTATAGTTCATGGGTATTTGAAGATATCATGAACTGCAGCACTTTATGGTAACATAAAGTTACATTCAGCGTTAGCAGGTGCAAACCAGCAAGTTAGAAATCCACCAAAGCCCTTGCTGCTAACTCTTCTGGTTTTACATCTGTAAAACATTTTTTCCTCCCATATTTAAAATAGGAAGATTTTTTTATTGCTATATGAAAGAGCCATGCATAAAAGTATGCAGAAATATGCACACTCTTGTACATCTCTGACTATAGTAAGTCTCACATGCATGTTAATTTGTTTTCTGTGTGGATGGTGTTAACAACTGTGATGCATATGTAAATTGGAATTGCAAGGCTTTCTTTATTTACAAAGCTTGAATACAAATTAAAAAGGATACTTCCAGTCAAAACTGCTTTAGAGGGAATTTACCAACTGTTACTATGCAAACACATTGAAAATAGAAAAAATATTTGGCATAACATTATTTCCAACTGTTCTCATATTCATCCTGATCCATAGCCACATGAAATCTGTGAAAAGGTTTCTACTGAATCAGGCCTAGTGCTAAATCCTCTGAATAGGTTCTCTGCAGAGAGAAAAAAATTCATCCTCTTAAAACCAAATTCTCTGATGAAGTAAACTGACAGTTACCTTTATGGGCAAGGAGTAAAGTCATCATTTTAACAGGTAACACCATTCAAAAAGGCAAGGCAGGGGCAAAATAGAATTATAGAATGGTTTGCATTAGAAAGGACTTTAAGAGTCACCTAGTTCCAACCCCTCTGCCATGGGCAGGGACATCTTCCTTTAGACCAGGTTGCTCAAAGCCCCATCCAACCTAGTCTTGAACACATCCAATGTTGGGGCATCTACAACCTTCCTGGACAATCTGTTCCAATGACTTACCACCCTCAGAGTAAAGAACTTCTTCCCAATTTCTAATCTAAATCTATCCTTTTCTATTTTGAACCCAGTACCCTTGTGCTATCACTACAAGCCCCTGTAAAAAGTCCCTTCCCAGCCTTCATGTAGGCCCCCTTCAGATACTGGCAGGCTACAAAAAGGTCTCCCCAGAGCCTTCTCTTCTCCAGGCAAAACAACCCCAACTCTCTCAGCTTGTCCTTGTAGGAGAGGTGTTAGAGGTGTTCCAGCCCTCTGATCATCTTCATGGCCCTCCTCTGGACCTGCTCCAACAGGTCTATGTCCCTTCTGTATTTGGGACTCCAGAGCTGGATGCAGTACTCTAGGTGGGGCCTCATGAGAAAGGGGGAGAATCACTCAACCTACTGGCCATGCAGGTTGAGCCAGGTTTCATGCAGCTCAGGATACAGTTAGCTTTCTGGGCTGCACTTGTGCATTGTTAGCTCATGTCAAGCTTAAAAAGAAAACACAATCATGTGACAGCCTTGGCACACTTGCCCAGTAAGAGAGCTGAAAGGAGGACCTTTCCAAGGAGAATTCCAGAAGGTTTAATTTTCAAGAGGGCCTTACTTCAGTGTGCAAGTCTCAGTTCTGTTGTTCTGAAAAAAGGCCTCTGCACTTCATGCAACCAACGATACACTACAACGAAGGAAACATCTTCATTATGTTCACTACCATGAGCTAACTCCTAGCAACATGCTGTTACAGTCTGCATCCTTTTAACTGCGTGAACCTCCCATACCAATGTGAAGTTCATGCACTCAACAGGACTCTACAGGACTGATAAAAATTGTTCTTTATCTTGAGTGAACAGGGTACCTGCAGAATTTGCTGGTGCAATCTAGAGCCACAGATCTCAACAGCTATATTTGCCAATCTGAAACATGTACAAGAAGCAGGTGAGAGTTTAGCAAGGAGTATTCCTGACTCAAGACTTTCTGTATTTTTAATAATTAAAAATGCTCTTTATCACTTGGATGAAAACTTTACATTTTCTGAGCTCATTTGTTGTTTTTTTTTAAACCTGAAACATTATGAAACATCTATTTTTATGACCAAATTTATACAAAAGCTTCAATCAGCATGGAGACAACCATGTCCTAAACAATATAGCAAAGCATGATGCATCTATCATGTCTCAGCTGCTTACATAAGTTCCCTGGCTGCACTGAGTCAATCGTCCCCACTATTGTTGTGCACTAGCAACATGCTATACACCCATCCCCACAGAGACAGTTGCCAGACAGGGAAATTAAGTGATCTGCTTGTAGTGTAATGATGACAGAACAGTAACTTGTACCAAATGAAGGACATGGTGCTCCCAAGAAGACCAACTTTTTTCTCTCAATCCACCTGCTACTCGCTCAAGAGTCCAAAATCAAAAGCCACCCTCCTAAGAGACAGAAGACGGGCAAAATCAGAGCCAAAGTACTGACATCTGTTCCAAAATAGCTGGCACTCATTAAAAACCTAGAATACAGCTTCTAGTCCTTATTAGTTCAGTTTATGGCAGTTTCTCCATTATCGTTTCCATTGACAACAGAGTCAGATCCAGCTGAATGTGACAATTAGAGACACAGATCACTTAAAATCCTGTCCATTTTGAAATGCTGCTGTACAGGTACCACAGTTGACATGTATACAAGGATCGGAACTCTGGGTATTGGACAACAGTGTTTTGAACACGATTACTCTTCTGAGCTACAACTCAGCTTTCATTTAGTTTTGGTTACTCTAACACACACAGAATTTCCTCCATCTGTGTGATACCTACTTGCATGCCTCAATAATTTCTTATGTGAAGTGCAGAGGTTTTGGGGTTTGGGTTGTTTTTTTTTACCTTCCAGAAGAACAGAGTCCTGTCACGTTGAAGTCAGGTCATCTTGAAAATTAAGCCTTCAGTAAAGTGCTTCACTCATTTTACCTCTAGTTAAATAAACCAGCCTTACTCCTCCTGCCCCTCTAAGCCCCCTGAACAACTCGACCTTTCTTTGTTGAAGAACTCAGCCTTAACTAGGTACAAAAAGTATAAACATTCAATCCTTTTCCAGTTCTCCCAGGCCCTTCCTTTCTGCCAATCACCTGCTATATAAAGCTCCCATAACCAATGCCTTTCAAAGATGAAAGGAAAATCCTTACTGACCTTCTACAATTAAGCTTAGGTAAGAACTGTATGTATATGGATTTGTAAAGACAATGCTATCCAGTCCATGCTCTCTCTTTCAGGGCCACTGCAATTAGCCCTGTACCACTTAGAGTTAAGTCAATTAGGTTTTACATCTTTCCATCAACAAATACGTATAAAAAAGCTGCACTGATTCTAAGAGTCATACAACCTCTTTAATTTCTATTTGAAGGCTTAGTAAAAGGGTCCATTTATCACTTAACATAGAAAGACTCATATCCTTAGATTTTCCCAGTGGTAAAGTTCACATAATAGCAAGCATTAAGCAAGCACTTTAGGAAATATCCCTGGACCCCTTTAAACATTAATGAACTCCAGTAGATTCATGGATGACCCTGACAGCTAAAACCATTCTACAGAGAACTATTTTCAATCCTCCTAGGATGCCCTTTTCTCGTTAACCCTCCCTGGCTCCTGTAGCACAGCACCTACAGGCAAAGACAAAGGTGGAAAAACAATCTCATAAAGAGAGGATCTAAACACAGTGAGAGAAATTCTCCCTTGAGCCCTGTATTCTGTGAGTAGCTGGTGTAAAGAGAATGAAACTTAAAGAGTGTCTGTTCAAAGCAACCTGTTCTTGCTCCATGCACAGCTTTTCCAAATTTTTACTGTTTCACTAAGCATCTTACCTAGGAAAAGAAACTTAAAAATTATCTTCAAACTAAACAAACACTGCACGCTTTGCAACGTGTTTTTATATTCTCTCTGGGGTCAACACTAGATCAAACTGACCCAAGCTAAAAAAAAAATAAAATAAAATAAAAAAAATATGAGAAAGCCCATCTTTCCAAATTCCTGGCTGGTGCTGCGTAAGCATGTAAGTTGGACAAATTCAAGCCTGCTTTCTGAAAACAACAGAACAAAACCCACCATATTGCCTATGACAGAGGGAGCAGGGAACTCTCAAAGTGAATAAGGATCAAGCACCCCCGTGGATAAGCAGTGCAAGAGCCAAAAATGCTAACCAACGAGAACTTCTCTACCTTGAGCTGCTGCAGTGGAGGACCACAAACAGTCTGTACACTGCTCGGTACTTGTCAGTCACCCTTGGACTGAAGCAGCCCACACATGAAAGAGCCTTCCAGAAGTGGCAGCAGTACCATAGCAGGCCACAGCTTACAACCTCACTCAGAATCTGATCTTCAAAGACAGTGAAACCTCATGGCCTAACACTTTATGATTCAAAGACTTGCCTGACTCTGTTTCCTCCTCAAAAGTTTGTTGTTTTTTTTTTTCTACTGTCCAGAGGTCCTCACTATCCTGGTGCTTTTGCAGAATTTGACTCAATACATTCAAATGGCTGCAGTACACTAAAGCAGAAAACTACCTGGTTCAGGCCTTTCCAGCCCTCTTCATTTTGGAATTTCTCTGACATCTGACTCTGAGGAAAGTATAATATCTGGACAAATTCCCTCACTAGTTTCAATCTGTCAACTGCTAGATGGTACTGCTGCTGATAAAGGTATGTGGAAATTGGATTTTTGATGCCTCCAATCTTCTCACTACCTGAAAATGTTTTTCCAAGAGGTTTACACAGAGTAAAAAATGTTATCAAATTTTAGGCTGTTTTGTGTCTTGCTTGGGTATTTTTAGGTGGGTGGGGGAAGCTGAAAGATTTTACAATTCACCCCTCAAACAAAAATAGCTGCCTGTGACCACATAATTGTAGAAACAGACAGGTATTTCAGTCATTAGTTACAACTGCATTCTCCATGCATGCTGGACTTTCAAATGCAAGGGGTCTGGGCTGCACCCAGGAAGAATATTTGTTTGTGGCATTTCTATGAGATAAGAACCCTGGGCTAGAAAGGGACAGTACTTTAGCAACTTGGTGCATAAACTGAATAAACAAAGTATTAATGCAAGACTGGAACAAGTGGGCAAAAGTTGGTAATTCAGACAGATTAAGATTTTGCAGCAGGGAAAGGAAAAGGGAACACAGGCATAGGTGAACCATCTACTACAGGCACGGATGTGATTTATAAGGTTAAGGGTTATTTTTATTATTGACTACACTGCCTAATACGGAATCTCATTAATGGAATTTTTAATATTTTGCAAAGTCCTGTCAGGTTATTCCAGTTCCAAGCAATTACTTTTTTGAAACAGTGAGTACAATTTGTATACAACTGCCTCCTAAAGGCCAAATGTGTTTTGTCAATACTAACAGCTGCTTGCTTGAACGTTTATGGAGATGCACAACAAAAGGACATAGATTCTTAATTGAATCTGAAGCTCACATTGATGCTAACTGCCAAATCATTTGTAACACTGAAAGCTGCTCATCCACTAGAAATCTTACCACAATTAAAAATCATTTTAATAATAATAATAAAATTATGCTGTGGAAGGCTGTGATGCACTTAAGATTCCTTTGCAAACATTTTCCCAGCTCCTTCCCCACAAACCATTCAGCCAACTCATACAACCAACAGATCTTGGCACATTTGACTTTGCCATCATCATCAAGTCAGTATAGAGGCTAACTGCTTCCCCCCCTTCTTCTTATGTTTTCCCACTCCTAATGTCCAATTCCAACCACTAGTTTAAGAGCACTGACTCTATTACCCTTTAAATTTATTATTAAAAATCCAGTAACAGCCCACATGAAGCCAGTTGAATTCTGGTGCTGACAGAAAACAACAAAAGAAAAATTTGCCACTACTATGATTCATAGTAACATCTCCTGGACATGGGAAATAACATGTCCCAGTAAGTCATTATACTGCTACTGGAATCATTTAAAACCACTACTTACCTGGATTAAGACAACACTGACAGCATCAGATTATTCCTTTGTCTGGATCTAACCATGCCTCCAAACCACCTCCTCCTTTACCAATGTATCATCACCTTCTTCCCCTAGAGCTATACACACAAAACACATTTGCCACTCACCCTGTAGATCTCCTCAAGCAACAGCTTAGCACAGTTCTGGCCCAGTTCCTCGGGAAGCACAGCTGCTCCCTGGCCCTGAGGGTTTGAGGCTAGCTCAGCACTGAGAATAGTTCCATTGATGGTTTCTGCAGTAAGACACATGCCAAAACCTGGTGATCTGAAAGAAAGGGAAAAAGTGCATTTCATTTACAGACAAAAATCAAGTACTGAGCCAAGAACTACTCCCAGCCAATCTCCTCCTCAAATCACAAACAGCTCCTCTCATAGGACAATACTGGGAATGTGGACTTGCTGACAAATTTGCTGTTCTAAACATTCAATTCACCCTGAAGAAAACATTAAAAACAGCATTTAAGAGTAAAACCCAGTACCACTTGCCCCAAACCCACTGTGCTGGCTACTCCTGGCACAAACTCTTTTAAAAGAAAAAATGGAAAGGAAGAGAAAAATAAAAAAAAACAACCCAGACATCCAAACCTCAGAAATACCCTCCTCTATTAAGAAACCCAGTATCTTTCACATTTAATTCATGCCTGATGAATATTTCAAAAGTATCTGTAGTTTATGACATTCAAAAATAAAACTAACTGTTTTTAGGGAACAAGCTCTTTCCCTGGAAGCTTCAATATTAAGGGAGATTAGACCATAGCCATGGCACCAAGCAGGAGAATAAAAAAGGTTTGATTCATGTTACTTGTACTTCCAATAGCTTCTTTTCACTTCAAGTTCAGTATCATCTAAAACATTATGACCATGGAAGAATTCTGAATATGTGATCTGAACAAAGAAGCAAAATCCCTATTTTCCTCAAAGCTTAAAATCCTACAAAATGCTATAGTGGGAGTTAAGAAACATTTTTGCTACAAGAAAGTCACAGATGGCTGAGTACAGCTTGCTGAGAAATGAGAAAGCTGTAAGGATTGGGAAAAAAAAGCCACAGGATCCTCTTATTTATAGTCTCTGAAAGAGTACCAACAGCTAGCCATTCAAAATAAGGTTAACTTAACTTTACTCCATATACAGGATTTCCCACAGTTCTGGACTCCTGCTGCCTCCACCACCCAAACTTCTTAATTAAAATAGTCCTACTGACCCAAAACAGTAAGCAATGTCACCATCATCAACAAACCATAAAAAACAAATTCCAACACACACAAACCCTCCCACTGTCAGAAAAACAACAGTTCCTCCAGAGGCATTTCAGCAGGGAACAAAGAGGTATCAGTGGTTCCCACCCATACTTAACTGCCTACACTTGCTGAGCAACACAGAAAGTATGTTAAAGATGTTTCTCTTCTCTTTCCCTTCCTCTGAAAGAGACATCTAGACAGCAAGACAAGAACTGTCTTGTGATAGAAGTTATTTTTTTGGACAAGTATTCTTTAATAGTTATACCCCCTGGAAGATTTTGTTAAGCGTTCAGTGGCAGATGGCAATCTGCCTAAATAAAAATTAAAATCATCCAGTGCCTCTGTACACATGTACAGACTTTATTAGAAAGCATCTGTTAAGACAAACTTTTTGCTGCAAATGTCTGAAACAGAACCAGGAAGTTTTTCATTAGAGACATTATACATGGCAGAAGTTGCTTGAATAATGCATTTCCTGAATCTTCTGGCACTGTGGAAAGGATATATTGCTCAATATTTTATATTTTGAAATTGAGGCTTGGTTTGGACTGGGCACAAATGGGCTGAACTAGTCCTTGCTGGAGTTATTCATCACCATGGGCAGCAAGGGAAATGAGGCATGTTGCTTTCCTTCCTTGTGCTGCTAAGACACACACAGAAGCAGTGGGAACCAGGTAATTAAAAAACCTCTGCCAAAGTGGAACAATGTTAGTATCAGATACACTGCAATCGTATTTTACGCTGAGCGTGGCAGCACAGCACCCATCAAGCCAAAAGCACCATCAAGGTGGAGAAGGATTTAGTTCCTCTTCCCATGCTATTATTTATCCCTCTGCACGGGCTACCCATGCAAGCAGTAAATGTAATGCTGCTGCCCCAATGCATTTGGCTTTCTGAGTTTATACAGATAAAAACCAAAATAGGTCCCCCAAAACACACAGGTCTCAGAAAAGTTTTCACAATTCTGATCACTGTTAACAGTTTGGAGCCACAATAGTTACTAATCTGGGATATTAAATATGATAAAGGATCAGAAAAGAGTAAAAAAACCTTAAAAGTTAGTCAACAATTTTTAGATTTGTAAACTTGCAAACCTATCAAGTTTTCTTTAAGGTAGTATTTCAAAAAGTAGAAACAGTTGAAGGAAATATACCTGCTTGGATTTGAGCATACAAACAAACAGATGTTATCCAGAACTCCTCAATGAAAAGTGATGAAGACAACAAAGTTGATAGATATCAGTAAAGTTGTCTGAATCACATTCATAACTTCTGTGTTCTGCTAGCTAACAAAATTTGTGGGAATACAGTAAATTAATGTCTCAATTTTCCAGTCCTTGCTGGTGATAGGACACTCCCCTTCAGCTGTTTATGTAGTGGTAAGGCAGAAGACAATCCATACAGCTCAAACACTTCCTAAACCAGTTTGATTCCATCCTTAATACTACCATTTCCATCAGAAGGTGTACAGTCAGGTTCAAATGCTGGTTTTCACAACATACCTTGACACCTCTGATCTTAATCTCTCTACATCTTCAAAGTAACATGTTTAAAACTGAAGAAAGCTCAAGGTGCCTCTAGTGGCAGCAATGAGACCTTTAAAAACTAAATATTCCTTAAGAAAAAACGCAAGTTCTATCCCTGTTCCACAAGTAAAACAGATCTAGTGAATCCTTCTATTTTTCCCCGTGAGGAAAATTTATTTCACATTAGCAAAATTGAATATCGTGGTCTAAACTCAGTAAGTTTATAGATTAGAATACCTTAGTAGATGAACAAAACGCAGAACAACATTTCTGTACCTTATGAATATCAGATACTCACTTTCCAGAGCTGACCCCCTTCATATGATCTGTGTAGATATAAATGTCTGGGAGGAATTTATTCAGGATGCTCCTTGCAGATTCCACCATTCTGTTTGCCATCTGTGGTGACACTCTGATAGTGTATCTACGTTTCCAAGCTAAGGAATTCATTGTGGTCACAGAAAAAATTTAAACCAGAGACTGACAAAAGTGTCTGAAAGGTCCCTATGCATTATTTCAGAAAATGTGAGTTTGTCCCATACACCCATTCATGAGTGCTAGTCCATTTTTCTCTACTCAGGGAAGCACACATATAAGTGCTTTCTACAGTCTTTTCATTGATGTACCTTGAAGTGAGGTACACAGAACCTGTGTAGAACAGCTTATTATGGCTAGGAAAATATGTATCTTAAAAATGCTCTTCAATAATTTAAAATTGCTGTCCTGTCATCCTGTGCTTTCTTTTGATGGAGGAAGTCCTGTGTACTTTACTCTTCAAATACTATTAAAAGATGGCAATGGGTGAAGTTTCTCTGAATCAGTAGCAAGAAATTCCATCTATCTGCTGTCAGGGAGAAATAGGATAGATTAAAGACAAAATGTTTTAACAAAAGAAAAAATTAATTTTAAAAGGCTAAAAAAAAAAAATCTTTGCTCTCTTCAACGATTTTGCAGTGCTGTGAGGCTATCAAGTTCATTGGTTCTCTTGTCACACAGCATCTGAAGACAACAGTTCTGGAGAAGAAGAAATTGAAACCTTCCTCCTCACCTCAACCCACCTCACATTACATAAGAGATGAACTGCCTTTCTGCTCTTTTACTCAGGTGCTGCTACGGTGATATTTCCAACAGATCTATAAATGCACAAAGCACAATGTGCTCCACACTATATCCCAACTATAATGCAGATTCAGGCTCTGTACATTTAACCATCCATCTACACCTACACGCACATAGCAATGCAGAGAAACACTCTCAGCCCCACAGGTGGCAGAAGGGAATTTCCTTTTCTACAAATTTCTATTGCATTCTCTTGTGGAGGAGGTAAACCAAAAGCTTTAAGATCTTAAGGCCAAAACCAGTGAATTAATAATTCTTCACAGTTGGTGGACTCAGTATTTTGGATGACTATAAAAGGCTGCTGCAACACAAGTTCCCCAGGTGTGAGGAAGCAGATTTGCTCAGTTGAAAACTGAAGGGACAAACATGCACATATAAAAGACCTAACCACTTACCCTTTGAGATGTTTTGTTTCCTACTGGCTTGAAGGACTACTTAATGGCTAAAATGAAATGGCGCTGCCTCTCCGGGCTTACTAAAGGCAAATCTTTATCCCTGAGAAAAACCCCAGGAAAACCTAAAGGAAAGAGGAAGACCAAAAACCTGTAGTTGACATACATCGACCAAATCCAGTTAAAGTGGCCCAGAATGGTGCTGTGTATTAACATCAGTTTAGAAAGACAGCACCAAAGTCATGATCATTTCTTCCTCCTTCACACAGAAACAGGATAGGACTACTTACTACTGAGGTGGATGCGGACATAAGGAAATCTCTTTCTTCAAGGAAAGACCATACCACCACCAAAACCATAATGAGCTGCCTCCTTTTTATTCTACAGCTTATACACCCAACAAAATCTCTCTCATTTGGCAATGCTGCACTCATCCAAATGCCACAGTTGGAAACAAAGGTCAAAGCACCCTGTTCTAACACACAATTATGACCGTATGCCATAAAGTAAAAGAAGAAACAGGCTGCAAGTATGCACCCCTGGCAGGAAACCTGCCCCCGTTCCTGCTTTCCTCTTGAGAAATCAAAGCCAGGTGATGTCTGGGACTCCCATGATCACAAATTAAACTACAAGTGGGCCAATGCTCAAAAGAAAGTAGGAGCTCATGAAATACAACCTTTAGTATACCTTTCCTATAAGGGATTTCTACTTCCCCCTATGGTGACAGCAGATTCATGACTGTATAAAAACCACAAGAGAAAAATAAAAAACAAAACAAAACATTAACTAGATAAGCAGTTCTATTTGAAAAAGTGACTACTTTACAACAATGTTTTGTACCCTTATCTTTGTGTGGAAGTCAAATCTCCTCTACTTCCATCTCCAATGGTACTACTGGAAGCGAAAAGCTAACAAACTTAATTTCATAACACAACAAAAGCTCAGTTCACATGTGTGTAGTGAGGTGTAAGATTTAAGCTCCCATCTACCATTAAGAGTCATTAAAAGCCAAGATGCCACCTATTCAATGCACAGCAAAACTACATTTTTTACTACTGGACTTACACACAAGGTGAGATTTCTTTTAGTGCTGCTACATTATGTGATGAAAAGTATTTTAACTTTTTCTTGCTATTGGAAAGATTTAAAATAGCACTGTTCACTTTTAAATTTACATGTCTATTGGTGCTTTTTGAACAGCAATGTTCTGAACACAGCAGTTTTGAGACACAGTCCTGAAATCTAGTTGTGATCTCCCTCTGTAATGTCACTCTGTGTTATCTGGATACATACCAGAGGAAATGGCTTCAAATTGTGCCAGAGGAAGTTTAGACTGGATATTAGGAAAAATTTATTCACCAAAAGGGTTGTAAAGAACTGGAACAGGCTACCCAGGGAAGTGGTGCAGACACCAACCTTAGAGGGATTTAAAAGATGTATAGATGTGGTGCTGAGAGACATGGTTTAGTGGTGACCTGGCAGTGCTGGGTTAATGGTTGGACTTGATGATCTTAAAGGTCTCTTCCAACCTAAATGATTCTACGATTCTATGCTCAGCAACATGGGTGCCCTTCTTCAAATTGGGAAACTTATTTTTTTTAAGGCAAATCATTTAAAAGAAGAAAACCAACCAACCACCACCAACAAAAAAGGATACGCTGTTCCTCTGATGCGTTTGATCTTGCCAGGGTCTGTGAACTGAACAGGCTGCAAGACCTTTCTCACTGGGCAGGCAAACAGTATCTCCCCACCCCCTTTGGGAGGCATTCCTCTCCGGTTGATCTAGAAGCAATAATGGAGAAAAAAAGGAGGTTAGTAAAAAGTACAAAGAATGTACTTACTCAAAAATAATAGCTTTTATTTCACACAATAAAATGTTATCAGTAGGGGTATTATGTAAACACAGGCAAGAAAAAGGTATCCTAAAGGCAGAAGTGGACTTTGCACCTAACCTATAAGCAAAAATGACTTCTTTTTCACCCATCCTCTCAAGTACAGTAGGGCATGGCTTCTTGATGGAAAATAAAACAAAACCCAACATCTTTACCAGAAAGACAACCTCAGCTTAAGACTGGTCTCTAATAGCAAATCCGCACCTCACCGCTGAAGGCAGTCTAGAAGTGTTTGATGTTTAGTATGTATATGGGGGACCAGAACGAACCCACTCCCACAAACAGGCCCAGCCGCCCCAACCCTGTCCCACCACCCCAGCCAATGTGCAAAAGATGGAGATGGCACATGGACCTGTGGATAGGTCTGGCTTAGGGGGCCCATGAGTGGGCAGGGAAGGCCTCTGTGGAGCTGGAGACTGACCCTGCTACAGTGTCACTGGAGTAGGGCCTCAAAATCCCAGGGTGATGACACAGGATTCTGGGACATGGGTAGGGTGGGAGGAGGCACCTGGGGGATGCTTGGCAGAGCAAGCAAAGAATAGTAGCACAGCTAGGGCTTTCACACATTTTAAATGAGTGTTCTTAACTTCAAAAGGCTATAATTTTTCTCCAGTCTAAAACATACTTTCTACATCCAGATTTCTTGGGCATGTGAATAGTGTAGTCTTTAAAGAAAGGCTTCTTTCCTGTATTTTCCAAATGGGAAGCAAACCTCAATCACCCAAATTCAGATCCAGCTCCTCTACCAGTGACGGAGGCAAAGATTCTACTACTACTGCCTAACCCTAAGCAGGGCAGGAAGGGCAAGTGGAGGGAAAAATAAAGGAACTGAAGAGGAACAAGAAAGCAAAAAGGTTTCTCAGCTTGCAGAGATCTCAGAGACTATGAAAAGTCACTACTTTCTCCTTACCCTCCCTACCCATACCCTTTGCATCTCTCTTCTACCACATCTTCAATCACTACGTCGCTGGTATGCCATTTAAAACATGCCAAGAACAAGAGACAATTGTAGAAATGGGTGCAGCTACAACTAAGTATCTGCTAGAGATGGTTATTAGCAGCAAGCATATAGCCCTGTGAAGCAGTGCAAAAGTTTCATTTCAATATGTGCTACAAAAGAAAGGAAAAACTTGCCTTACCTTTATTTCCAGACTTTCACCATCAATTCCAAACTTCTTCAGTAGGGGTAGAGCTGTTGCCTTAAGGACATCAACCTACAGAACACAAAATTAAAAAAGCAGACTCTTTATTGGAAGCTACTTAAGTTGGTAATTTAAAAATCATTGCATTATGAGGTGCCTAACAAAGGTAAAGCTTCTTCATACTCAGTGTTCTATGGGAAGACATGGGAATGCAGCACAGAGAGCTTCAGCCACTCTTAAACTACCACAGTATCACACTACTCAAAATTTGCTAGAACAAATTACCAGGAGATGGAATTTCCTATTCTGGATTTCTTCCTCAGTCTGATATTTACTTCTATTATGGTTCAGCTAAAACAGCTCATTTGTTTCTCTGTATACAGTTATTGAAAAAAATTATATTCTTCTATCATTACTAAAAAATTCCTACAGCTAAATAAATAATGACTGCAAGAACCCTTACATTTTGGAGCAGGCCCTTGATCTGGCAGGAGGAGCCTCATCCTTCTGTCAAGAACTTTTTTTTCAACTGTTTCTGAGAAACAAGCTTCTAGGTTAACTTCTGTTGAAATACTTAGAAGAATCTGAAGTGGGTGACACATCATCCATGTACTCCCTTTGAGCCAAATGCTCACCAGAGCCAGGTCTCAGCAGGATTCTCCTTGCCATTGCTCCTCCTAATTGCTGACCTAAGACAACAGTGACTGTCGGTCTTCTTCCCCCTGCTGAAACTTCAGTAACATTGCCAGAGGTGAGAAAAACAATTTAGCAGTCCAACATCACACAACAAGAAGCTTGGGAGGGACAGGATCAGGACAGAACAACCAAAGAGGAACTAAATTCAGGCGAAGGAAACAGGCACACAGTAGACAGCAGTTGAGGATGTAGAAAAAACCATACCTCTTCCCATGCCTTCAGACAGAATCCACAACTTCTGAGTTTCATTCTGTTGGCTTTGCAGAGTGCAAGCCACAGATGTAGTAGCAAATACCTCACCTACAAAACTGTGAACAACCTGTTAGAGCTACCTGAGTAGACACAGGTGTATGCCACAGTTCTCATTCTTCAAATCCTGCTGGCCAACATAATTCCTTTCTTAAGGAGAGGCATTTGGTGCTGTTTTTAATGTAGTATCAATATTTTAATGTCTTCATCAAAAAAAAAAAGTCAGTCAATGATATTTTTTAAATATTTGTATATTTTATATTATTTTACAGCCTGGCTACCTCAATTCAGCCCCTCAGTAGTATTCATAATCACACAAATTTGACCTAGAGAGTAAAAACTTTTTCCTAACATGCAGCTGCACATATATAGACACACATGAATGCCACTGGTCGAAGTTCCAACAAGCTGATCTGGTTCACATTAAAGTTACACAATATTTTTCCCTCTCTCTTATGAAACGAAATATACCAGTAAAAAAAGAAAAGCTTCACTATATAGGTTAGGAGATCCCTTTCCTGCCTCCATTTCCACTCCTGCAATTCTTTGGATTGAAGTCTGTGTCTCTGAAGAAAGCATGTTATGCCAGCGTTAGGAAGCTGGGTCAATTTTCAGTCTGGTTTGTCTGTTTAAAAAAATTTCAAGATTTGTCATACTTTTTAGTCCTCAGACAAATTCCAGACATGATACCTAGCAGGTACCAGGCAGACAAATAAGAACAGACTGTTTCTGTTCCAGATTTGAAGCCTAAACAGAGAAGTTAGTTGGCAATATTTGAAGTAGAAAAGGTTCTGCTTAGCAGACCAAGCAGGAGTTCAGGAAGATGTTAAGTACTTCTTTGAAAATCACAAGATGGTAGCAGAACTGAGACCGAAAACTGTACTTTCTAGTGTCTGGCCTATACTCAGCCATAAAATCTTTGCCTGAAGGGCAGTCATTCCATTTCCAGAGCAGACAACATAACACTGAGTTGTATCAAAGCAAATGCTTCATACAATCAAGAGCTTACTTCACTGCAAATGCCACAAACATTGCTTTTTCACAAACTAGTGGAAATACAAACCATTTTCCTTTAAAGAAATCTGTAACAATTAAAAAAAAAATAAAATTTCTAGCTATTTGTAGAAATCCCTCAGCTAGTGTAAAGCTGCAAAAACGGACAGACCCTACAGTGCATGGCTACTTAGGAAAAGAGGCAAGCATTAGCTGGCCTGTGTAGCCACTAACACTGTATAAAAGAATATTTATTCCTGCCATACACAGAGCATTATGTTTTGGGCACAAGGACCTAGACAGGGGCTGAGGGGAAAGAGCAAAATCAGAGTTAACAAGTCAAAAAAACCCCAAAAGACAGAAAAGCCAGTAGGAGAAACTTCTTTTCCTGGGACTACAGGCAACTGCTAAATTTTTATTAACATTGAAGACTATTGCTCCCAAGCCAAAACTTTACATGCTAGTCTCATGCCAGAATGAAAGTCATGTCAGTAGAAAGTCCCATGGCATAGCTGTAAAAAACCTCCAACACTTGCAAACCCAGATATTAAGAATGATTATTCCAAAAGCAGGTTACTGCAGCATTACGTACCTCTCAGAATAACGTGTAGAAAAGGAAAATAAGAACTATCATTTGTGTGCCACCTACATTCCCTTCAAAAAGGCACTCTACCAAGACATCCCCTACATACATATTCTCTATACAGAGAATTTTTCCTGATAAGTATGAGCAAAGAAGTATCCCTCTCTCACTCATTTGGGATTTAACGCTCACACACTATTACCACTATGTTCCAACTTGAATCAGGTGCACCATTACCTTGTGTTTTAGTGGCCACAATACTCTTCTGGAATGGTGCTAGCTATCAAAGTTTTTCATTGCACCCCACTGGTGCTAATGAGGGCTAATAACACATATAAAAAAGTGCTAACATAAATACACACTGTATTTATACTCCAGGAACTCAGCCTGACCTGTGCCTCACTGAACCCAGCTGAAGTCACTCCTTCTACTAGGCATCCTTTGGAAATGCCTTTCATCTCGCCTTGAACACTTCTACCCTCATTGTGGAGAGATATCTCCATAAGAATGGACATGTGAGCAAATCCAGACTCTGTAACGCCAGCAAGGCCACACAAGGACGACCACGTGCAGCGGCCGTGACGCAGCAAGAAAAAGGAGGCAGAAGGCGGAACTAAGGGCGGCGCCTTGAGAGCAGTGCCTGGCCAATCAGGAGATGTTGTTTAGCACCTGGCAGAGTTTATTACCAATCAGAGTTGTGCTTCCAGCGTGTGGTCGGCGCTGGTGGGTATATAAGGAGTGAGCTTCGGGCAAATAAATGGCAATGCTTAGATTACATTAGTTTGTGTACGCCTTGTCCATTGATCTCCTACACCTCATCACAGTAGAAGATCTGTTGCGTTCCCTTTTGTCCTCCTGACAAGGGGTTCTCTGGCAAAGAGCAACATCAAACCCACAACACAACAATCTCATCCAACAGATATTTCTGAGGCTACGCAAAAGCTGAGAGCTCAGAACTGAAAAGTGGATTTTGGCAAGTCCCATGGGTAAACCTACCCACTCATTGCTATTGTGAAGGAAAGCTTCCACTTCTCTGGCTGCACACACATTCCTGCTATTCACCTTGTAGATGCCTCCATGAGAAAATGCAGGACAGCTCTCTGCCATTCTGCCAGTTAGTTTAACTGTCCCAGGGAAGGCTCTGAAGAGTATCTGGTGTACCAGATTACGCAGGACTGAAAGCAGGGAATATGGATGGAGGACTGGCAGGACTGCCTTCTCCTTTAAAGCACAATGCTATAGGGTCATATCTCTGTGTGTATGTACATAAGTATTTTCACAGACACATATATGAATTTGTACACTTATCTGCAGATGACAGATGTAGAATACACTCATGCAAGGATACATCCTGCAGAGTCCATCTAGCTCCAAAATAAAGACACATGTTTAGAATATGTTATCCCTTTTACAAATAAAAAAAATTATCCAAAGCAAGTGAGCAGGTGCCTTGCCTATTGTACCTACTAAATTGAGATGGAAAGGTTCTCACATGGAGAGCAGCAAGAAAAACTCCTTGTCCATCTTAAACTACCCACAGTATATTTATGTTGGTTTGTCTTTCCCCCTTCTCCGTGGAAAGCCAGAAGGTTTAGAGATGAATAGACAAATTAAAGCATCCCTTTTTGGGCAAGCACAGGTAATAAATATTCACCTAGTTTCTAAATACCTTTTGCTTACAGAAAAATAAAAGCTCAAATCAATGTGAAGCCAAGTTTCCATTTACTTAAGCACAGAAATCACTTATGATAGCACTTAAACTTGTGCTTTTAGTCTCAGCAACCTGCAGAGCCATATGCTATGCAAAGCATCTCGTAAAACTCCTTAAAGTAGTTTACTAGTGTGCATTGGGTTTAAGGTTTACTCAGGCAAGTTAAACAGACACAAACTAGGTTTAAAGTAGTTTTAGGAATTGGTATTCATTTATTAAAAAGTTACTACATGTTCAGTCACAGTAACTGCAGTTGTGCTTCTACAGCACAATGAACTTCAGATATAACTCATTAGCACGTGTATCTGCATTTCGTTTACACTTAGTGTCAGGTACTGCAATTCAGCTGATGTATGCCATTATCTGACTGTGTCTGAGCTTTGGACAGTGCAAGCCCCCTTCAAGCACAAACTTAACCAGCTCAAATTCTCACATTTCAACTAAAATGGCTTAATATCTGTTGGCCCATGTGGCTGATGCCTGAACAGGGAATTTTACAGAATCAAGATTCATTTGCTTAGATGAGTGTCCAAACTTATGTGAAAGCAACGTTAAGACTGGGCTGCTCTTTGTCTCCAAATTTTTCAAGAATTTCTCTGTTGTGATTAAAAAGACAGTCAATCAAAAGAGACTTCTTTGATTCTTACTACCTACTATTTCTATTAAGTTCTTTTAATCACAGTGACTGAAAAGGTTAGCAAAACATGCTTCCCATTTTACTTTTTTGTTTCCCCTTTTCCTTTTTTTTTTGACAGTATTGTATATAACGCATTTCAATTACTCTTTGACTCATGTGGGTATCTCACAGAGCCACAGGTAAGAGATGAGTTTTTTAAATGACAAATGAAGCAACCACTGAAAAGCCATGAATACCAGTAGGACTCAGAAGCTCATCTAATATCAGCGATTATACTTCATAGTATTTGTATTCATTTAAACTGATAAGTTTTCACATTACAATGTTTCCTTAATCTCCTCAGAAGAAAAGAGTCTCCAATCACCATTCAAAAGATGGCCAGCAGTGCTGTTCTCCAAAAGGCACTGTCTGGTTCTTTGGGAAAAAAAAATTAATTAGCATAACCATTAACAATTATTTCAGTGTTTTAAGCTCACATTATCCATAGCTTATTTTTACTACATTGTTAAAAAAAGGACTGTAAATCAACAAATCAGAGTAGTACTTTTACTACTGTAATTTCATAATTGTCATATGATGTCCTTTCTAACAGAAAGGTTTCACAGCAGCACTGGTGTAACTATGTGCAGCATCCAACGGAAAAGAAAGATTCCTTCCCTGTCACACTCAAATTTTAAAGACAATTTCCTCTTTTTACAGCAAATACACGTGTGGGGTAAGAGAAACAGCCCATCTAATTTCTAAGAGAACAGGAGAAGCAAACCAATGGCAGGGCCTCACATCTCATGTAAGGCAGTTTCCAGTAGAGAAGATAAAAGCAGTACAGAACCAAGAGTCAAAAGCTGGATTACAAACTGCTACTGGATGCTACTAGATGTGAGAGATGATAAAAATGCAACATGTTTTAGACATGTCTTCTGAATAGGTTTCCTTTTTTTTTTTGGGGGGTGGGGGGGCAGGAGGGACACAGAGCAGGGAAAATCCTCTCCTAGTACTTAAATTTTATTACTTACCGAAGGATCTACTTGATCATTTGTTACTCCCCGCAGGACAATCTTCAATGGATGTTTCATGAAAGGTGCCAAGCAGAGCAGACCTTCCAAATAGTAGCCAATGCTACGGCTGGGGCTGCAGTCATGATCCAACGAGCCTCCATACAGAAGACCAGGCTGGTAATACAAGCTAGTACCTGGGGAAGATGCCAGAGAAGCAAACCAAATTACAGTGCTGTCAGCACACTGGTCATTACTACAGTATAAAGACACTCTGCAATGATGTATACAGACAACTAGGAGACAGAATAATTTATGAAAGATGGTAACACTTCCAGCATGCTGTTTCTGTGTCTGTGGTTAATAAATGCGCCAATGCATATGAGCATCCATCTGTCTCTCCGGCACATTTCTCCTCCTTTCCCCTTCTCCCAAAAATCAAGGACCTCTTAGCAGTTCCCAAAATGCTGATACAAGCAATTATTGTCCCCCACAGAAGCTAAATCTTTACCAGACCATCAGGTCATTGCTGTCTTGGCATATCTGGTGGTAGCTCAACTGCCTTACTGACCAACCATAATCCTTAAAATCAGGACAAGAAACATATGAGATTTTTATGTCGGATGCTTCTCGCTCAAACCAGCCTCTTTTCTGAGCATGACTAGGCAAGCAGTCTTGCTCAGAAGTTTAAGTTTGTAGAAGGCAAAGCTTGCTTTCTACAAAAATCCATTCTGGTTCAGAGGGATCTTGCCCCACTACAAAGCCCTGCATACCATACAAAATACAGATTTTTAAATTTTTGGACAATACAGTTTCCTTAACTCTGCATTATGATGGAACACTGATCTTCTTGCATGTGATCTGCAAAACTTCTCAACTTAGTTATTTCTGATTTTCCCACTTCATGATACCTGAACACCTACATCTGTCAAGCCAGAACTTTAATTTCACTGCAGGGGCTGATAGACCCTGGAAAACCAGAACAGAGGAAGAATAGAAAACAGTATTACCTGTTTGGTTTATTTCAATCCGAGAGCCATTGGTCACTTTGTCAATCAGACGAATAAAACTTGCTTCAAAATCTAAGGAGTAGAACAAAGTCAAAATTTAAAGTTTCTTAAAGTTATTCCTGGAAAAAAATAAGAAACTTCAACACCATACTTATACATTTTCCCTCTCCTGTCTCTCACGAGACTAAGGCTACCACTGCTCTGCAACTTGTGGTATAATTTTGCTGCACAAGAAAAGGCAAGTCATCATAAAAACAGAGATGTTAGTTTGAGCCTGCATGCTTACAGGCATCTCAAATCAACTGAGATGCTCCCAGATGCGGCCATGGGACTAGCCACGCTCCTTGCCCCCACACACAGCAAGTGATAGAAGTTGACACTTCTGACCACAGAGGCCTGAGGGATTGCTCAAGCCCAGAATAAAACTTTTGACAACTTACATTTTGCACAGTATGAAGCAAAACACAGAAATCCTATCAAACAGGAACCTGCATTATTCTCTGTAAAAGTCTTAGCGCAAAAGAAGTGTACATTGACATGTGAAGTGTTGTGCACAGCGGTTCCACAAACACAATTAGCTACCTGTAGACTTTCAAATTTCCCATTTCCAAAACTGTCTTTCACATAGTAAAGGCTAGAGAAACACCAGTCTCCCCATTGCCTCTTTTCCTGCTTAATGTATACATTCCACAATCCATGTGCAACTAAGTCCTCAGTTTCTCTTGTTTGTGTGGACTCTTTCTCAGAAATGTGGGAAAGGACAAGCATATTTAACAAACAAACAAAAAAAAAAACAAAAAAGAAAAAGGAGGAATATGCTTGTACTCCAGCATTTAGATATTGGTATAGCAGCTGGCAGGGTGCAGATCTTCCTTAGCAATAACCCCGTGTTACCTTTTGAACAGTAATCACATTTTTCTTTCTATATAATCCTCCAGGATGCAACAAACATTTAAACTAAAGAGCTATCTGCAGGAATTACAGCTT
This sequence comes from Brachypteracias leptosomus, assembly GCA_013401335.1. NCBI lineage: Eukaryota > Metazoa > Chordata > Aves > Coraciiformes > Brachypteraciidae > Brachypteracias > Brachypteracias leptosomus. Next base: position 63,718 of record VYZX01026567.1, read on the forward strand.
GTTAATATTTGCCTAATACAGCTGACACCTCAGTCATACCATGCTGGTTCTGCTCTCTGTTATGGTAACTTCTAAACTTAAAGTGTTTATCACAGGACTGGGACCTCTTCCAGAGCAAGAGCGCACCTTGGGAATACACACTTCCCTCTTGGAGAACAAGCTTGTAGAAGAGCTCTCATTGCAAACGTTCCAATCATAAAAAGCAGAGAACTGCACGCTGAAGCATCAATGAAAATCAGAGTTTGCTGTTAGAATTTTTCTGCCACAGTCACAGTTTAAATTTTAAACCATACTTGAAAAGAGCAATTAAAATACCTTTTAAAAAACCATGGCAAAACCTACAAACTTCACCACCACCAAACATTTTGTGGTAATGCTAAATACTTGGGGTCGTGGCAAATGTTAAGTCAAGTGCACAAGAATGTTTTGACAGTTTTAGAGAAGAATTTCTATCTATAAACTGAAGCCTCCTCAGGAGGCACAGTAGCATCTATGCTGGTCCTACCCGTTCCGGACTTCACCCCTTACCCAAAAAACAACTGAACGCTACAATAATGTTTCTTTTTCAATCTCTAACCTATTGTCTTCTTACAAGGAAACTTACATCGGGGGTGCCAAAGGTCCTGCAGAGGAATGAAGAGGGTACACCCTAAGCAAGGTTTCCTTCAGGGAAGCATCAAAAGCTTTCAGAAATGACAAGTGAATGGATTTCACGTCTCTCACCTTTACTACTATTTGGGCAAAACGCGGATAAAAGAAACCAAACCATAAGCCCTGACCCATTAAAACGGTGGGAACCAGAGCTCCCGCGAAAGAGGCTGCGAACCCAGCGCTGGGCAGAGAGCGACGGCCAGAAATGCTACACCTTCTGGCGGAAGAGCCGCTTCTCCCGAGGCTCGCAGCGGCTGCCCGCAGCCGCCGGGATCTCCGCCCGGTGCCCCCGCCCGCCACGGGAGCTGCGCCGGGGGGGACGGGGCCGGCCCCGGCCCGGACCAAACCCCGCTTGCTCCGTTCCGGCAGCGGGCCGGCCCCGCCTTCCGGAGCTGCGAGAGAGAGGTGCGACAGCCCCGCGGAACGCCGCCCCGAGGGGCTCTGCACGGAACCGGGCTGCCCCGGAACACGGCGGGCCGGCGACACACTCCTCTTCAGCCTCTTCCACCGCCCCCCCCCCTCCCGAGCCCCGCCAGCCACGGGTGCCAGCCCCACCCGGCTCGCCCCCCGCGCCAGGCGGGCAGGGGACAGCCTCTCCACGGGGAGACACCGGAATCCCCGGCCCCGCGGCGGGACCCGCCGGGAAAGGGCCGCGGCTGCTCCAGCTCCCCGGGCGTTGCCGCCCTGCCCGGCAGCGAGCCCCCGGCAAAAGCCGACGTCGTGGCTCCGCCGCACCCCCCGCCCTCTTCCCCCAGCGGCCGCCGGTGCCGACGCCCCCCGCTCACCGCAGAGCCCGGGGTCCTCCTCCTTGGCGCGGATCTTGCGGATTTTCAGCGTCCGCCCGCTGAGCGTGGCCAGCACCAGCCGCTGCCGCAGGAAGTTGCACCCCGCGTAGCTAAGGCTCTGCGCCTCGCCCGCCATGCCGCTGACCTGCCGCGCCCGCGTGCTTTGGGAACAGGAAGCGCAGGGACGGCGGCGGGGTCAAAGGGCAGGGGGCGGGGCGGCGGGAGGGGATGGACCCCGCTGACGGCGGGGTTGCTGCTGTCCACGGTTCCTTCCCCCACCGAGGCTGCCAGTGAACAGGCAGGCGAACGTCGGTAGCGGGCAGGGCAGAGCAGGGCAGGGCAGGGCCAGCAGGCCGCATTTGCCGCGACAGCGGTCGCGCAACGGGCCGTTCTTGGCGGGGCGGGCCGGGTGACAGCTGAGCAGTAGTCACCGCCTCTGCCTTCGCTGCAGCTCTCCCTACCTGCTTAGCGATAGTGACGGAGCCCAGCTGTGCTGAAAGAAGAACCTGAGTGGAGCTTTTCGTCCGCATTTTAGGAGAAACGTGGATTGCAGTGGAGGTCTGACGTTGTCCATTGCTGGACTGCCTGCCTGTGTGCAGGGAAAGGAGCTGCTTGGACTAGAATAGTTGCAGTTGGAATGACCTTCAGTGATCATCTAGCCCAACTGCCTGACCACGCCAGGGCTGACCAGAAGTTAAAGCATGTCGTTAAGGGCATTGTCCAAATGCCTGTTAAACACTGACGGGCTTGGGGCATCGAGCACCTCTCTAGGAAGCCTGTTCTAGGGTTTGAACACCCTCTCTGTAAGTAAATGCCTCCTGTCATTCAGTCTAAACTCCTGCCACCTTTGACCCATTCCCATGCATCTTGTCAGTGGATCCCAGGGAGAAGAGATCAGCACCTCTCTCTCCAATTTCTCCCCTCAGGAAGCTGTGGAAGACAGTGAGGCTACCCTCAAGCTCTTTTTCTCCAAACTAGACAAGCCCAAAGTCCTGAGCCATCCCACACAGGACATGCCTTTCAGCCCTTTCACCAGCTTTGTTGCCGCTCAGTTCAAAGGACTTTCACAGGACGTTCAAGGACCTTCACAGCCTTCTTAAATTGTGGGGTCTAGAACTGCACACATTACTCCAGGTGAGGTCAAAGCAACACTGAATACAGCGGGATAATCTTCAGTTTTGACAGGCTGGTCATACAGTGTTTGATGCACCCCAGGATGGGGTTTGCCCCCTTGGGTGCCAGGGCACACTGCTGGCTCATATTGAGCCTGCTGTCAACTGGCAACCCCAGATCCCTCTCTGCAGGGCTGCTCTCCAGCCACCTCTCTCCCAGTTTATACTTGTGCCTGACATTTCTCTGTACCAGGTGCAGAATCCAGTATTTCAATTTGTCACTTTCATGTCACTGATGATTGTCCAATGCTCCAGTCTGTCCATTGCAGATTTTTCTGCAATGCCTGTTGTCCCTCAAGAGAGTCAACAGCACCTCCTAGTTTGGTGTCATCTGCCATGAACAGAAAAAGTTGTATCATTTTCCTTACAAATAATAACACTTTTTTTTCTCCTCAGTAAATTGTTTTCCAGAGACTTGAGCCTCCTTTTTTTTTTTTTTTTTTTTAAAAAAAATCATTATAGGGATGCTTTGCAGGAACTAGACTTCCTTTTTTTAGCTGCTTGCTGACTCAGCTTTTCAGGTCAGTATGCATAAGGATCATTTATTGTTTTGATAAACCAATCTGCAAGCTATGTATCATAGAGTCATAGAATGGTTTGGGTTGAAAGGGACCTTTAAAGATCATCCAGTCAAAACCCCATGCCGTAAGTAGGGACATCTTTAGCTAGATCAGCTTAATGAAGGCTACATCCAAACTGAAGTCAACTACCAGTGATGGGGTATCCGAAACTTCTCTGGGCAACATGTTCCAGCGTCTTATCACCCTCATCATAAAAAAAATTCTTCATTATATTCAGTCTAAATCTACCGTCTTTCAGTTTACAACTGTTGCCCCTAGTCCTGTCGCTAGTGACCCTGGTAAAAAGTCTGTCTCCATCTTTATTATAAGTCCCCTTCATATATTGAAAGGCTGCAATAAGGTCTCCCTGGAGCCTTCTCTTCTGCACAGTGAACAATACCAGCTCAGCCTTTCTTCACAGGAGAGATGTTCCTTCCAGCCCTCCGACAGTCCTCTGAGGTCTCTAGAGCTGGGCACACAACTTAAAGTGGGGTCTCACAAGAGCAAATCAGAGGGGCAGAATCACCTCCCTCAGCCTGCTGATGACACTTCTTTTTGTGTAGCCCAGGACACAGCTGGCTTTCTGGGCTGCAAGTGCACATTGCTGGCTCATGTTCAGTTTTTCATCCACCACTACCCCCAAGATCTTCTCTGCAGGGCTGTTCTCAATCCCTTCTTCCCCCAGCCTGTAGTGAAACTGGGGAGTTCACTGACTCAGGTGCAGGACCCTGCACTTGGGCTTGTTGAACTTTGTAAGGTTCATGTGGGCACACTTCTCAAGCCTATCAAGGTCCCTCTGGATGACATCTCTTCCCTTAAGTGAATCAACTGCACCACTCAGCTTGGTGTCATCTGCAAATTTGCTGAGGGTGCACTTGATCCCACTATGTTGTTGATGAAGATATTAAATATTGGTCCCAATACAGACCCTGTGGGACACCACTCATTACTAGTTTCCACTTTGACATTGAGCCATTGACTTTAATTTGCTGGAGAAGGCCAACCAGGAATTTTCTTATCCAACCAACAGTCCATCTGACAAGCTCGTATCTCTCTGATTTAGTGGCAAGAATGATGTGGTGGACCTTATCAAAGGCCTTACAGAAGTCCAGGTAGATGATACCTGTAGTTCTTCCCTTGTCCACTAATGCATTCAGTCCATTGTAGATGATCAATAGATTAGTCAGGCACAATTTGCCCTTGGTGAAGCTATGTTGGCTGTTTCCCATCATCTCCCTGTCTTTCATATGTTTCAGCATGTTTTCCAGGAGTATGTGCTCCATGGTCTTACTGGGCACAGAGGTGAGGCTGACTGGTCAGTAGTTCCTAGAGTCCTTCTTTTTACCTTTTTAAAATATGGGCGTGGTGTTTCTTTTTCCTAGTCACTAGGCACTTACTCTGACTGCAGTGACTTTTCAGGTATGATGAAGAGTGGCTTGGCAACTACATCATCCAATTCCCTTAGGACCCTGGGATGCATCTCATTGGGTTCCATGGACTCAAAGGTTCCTCTGATGATCTTGAACCTGATCTCCTACAGCAGGAGGGAATTCATTCTGCCAGTCCCTGCTTTGAAGTTCAGGGGCTTGAGATGCCTGCCTCAGCCTTCTCCATGTCAGTTATCATTGGCTCTTCTGTCTTACTACCACAGGGAGTAACTTTTCTTCAGTCTTTTCTGTCCAATGTACCTGTAAAAGCCATTCTTATTTTTCTTTGCATCCCTTCCCAAATTCAGTATAGTGATATCTGTCACAATTTGACTAGTATGGTCCTCAAGAGAGAAACTTTCTCTTTACTAGTAGCTATGGAAATTGCATGACTATTGCCCTCCTGAAGAATTTCATGTTGTGAAATGTGCAATTTCATATAGGTAAACTTGGATTATTAATGAATTTTGGGGCAAATTTGTATCCCAAATCGTGGACTTGTCCCTGAGTGAAGATGCTGTGATAATTTTAAAGGGATAACTTCTATGTTGTAACATTCAGCTATAAGCCTTGTTCTACTTTTAAATCCACAAATGTTTTTCATATATATGCAGTTGGTTTTTGTTGTGCTCTTTGTTACAGATTTCAGGTAAATTATGCCTTTGAATCACACCTGATTCACAATAAGCCAGTTTTGCCTTTCTGTAAGCTGCTATGGTAGCTGAAAACACAGAAAAAGTTTGAAATTTGATTTCTGAGCTGTTCATGCTTCCTTCTGTACTTTATGTTGGCTGCAGCCCAAGTCATGTTTCACCTGCTTAGTCACACATTTATTACTATAGTGAGAAGCATTTCAAGGCTATAATTAGCAGGATGTCACAGTAGTTACTCATTGAGAACTTCTGCCTGTTTCACGAAGGTCTTTTTTGAAGTAAGGTAAATACTATATTTGTTCAGGCTTTTTAGCAGTGAGAGTCCACATCAGATAATTGGTGCTAATGTACAAGGTGTTCACAGGCTATTCATATCCCCTATGGTACACTAATTTCCACAAGAACAGCAAAGAAAGTTTTGCTGCATTTTGTTTGGTTGCTTGTTTGTTTTAAATAAACTGAAGTGCTGTCCCACACTAGCTTGCTCCATTTCCTCCTTAGCTAGCTGAGGCAAGAAAGCAGCAAACTGTAATTCCTTGGCTGAGCAAGGGTAGTAATACAATGCTACAGAAGTGTTGAGACTGCTATTATTTCTATTTCCAGCACTTTTAAGGCCCCAAGATCTAATCTTGATCTGTGCTCTTTGCACATAGTGAGAGACTTGGTGTTGTCCCTTGAATTCTAGGAGAGTTGTGATGGAAGAAATTTGAGAAAAGACTTAGCCAACATTGGTAGCTGCGCTGCTACAAGTCAAATCTTAAAACTGTCAGGCCTTCCAGTCAAACAAAGGAAGATCAAGATGAGGTCCTGGATCCTCCAGCTGAATCTATTTAGAAGAGAGTGGGGTGTGTAGCATGGGTATAAATTAAGAAATAGGCAGCAGAGCAAAGAATAGGTGGATCTTCCTAGGAATTAGTTGGGAAAGCAGTTTTGCAGAGCATGGTGTGTTTCCAGAGTAGGATGAGGCAGGCTGAAGACTGGGGAGAGCATTTAGAGGGATCATGTGTTCATTTTCCCTTAACTGAACTGGTGGCCTAGCTTTTGGACCTAAGAGGTCCATGGCTGTCTATTTTGGGGCAGAGTTTTAAGCAATGCAGGGGAAGACTTTTTGTTTTCTTTAGGAAAGAGTAGCTACCTAGCTGGGAGCACAGAAGTTCCCACAATAAGTAAAGCCTAGCAAGAGGGAAAAGGTGCAGTCATCAGAGTGTATGTTGTCCCAGTGCACTGTCCGTAAGGTTGTGAAAGGCTGACAGTGCTGTTGGAGGTATAAATGCCAGGAAGCAAGGGAGTGACTGTACCTATGCTTTGAGGAGCTGGCAAAGGGCTTTTCATTTCGTCTCAGGTCCCAGATCTGTGGGAGCATGAGTAGACTTGAGTGACACAACTGATTTGGCAGTTAGTCAAAATATCAGGAAACCTCCTTCTTGATGTGCCTCTAACCTAGAGGAAACCTCTGTCGCTTGTCAGTGCAGATGTGGGATGATGCTATGCATACATAATTGGTGAGCCATTTGGTGACATTTGGATTTACTGAAATAAGGGCACTCTAATGCAGAACCAGTAAAATAACCCTATGCATGGTTGGACAGGGAACTTCTTGTCTGCAGTGTTAGGCAATATGGTGTTTACAAGCTCAGTCTTCTGGGTATTACAACAGTTGTTTGTTTGAGACAGATGTGATGGATTTAGAATAGCAACACTTAAAGGGAAGCAAATCTGGCCTTGAAGCAGTGTTAATCCTCAAATGTAACATGTAAAACTGCCTGAAAACAATTGACAGACCTGTTGTTGATAGAGAATGTCTTGCCAATTTGACTTGTTAATGGGAACGTAGTGGTGCCATTTAAAAGTGAGAATGTTCCATTTGGTAAGTTCAAGACACTTCAAGAATCTTTATATATATGACTTCTCATTGACAACGTCCCCTCTGCACCACCTACCTCCCTGCGGTTTGTCTCTGATGCATTCCTGTTTAAAACAACTGAAACACCTCACTGCTGATTAGTTTCATTAACTGCTGTATTGACACCCAAGGAAAATGTTTTGCAAACTACTAGCTTAATAAATGCCAACTTGACCAAACGCCTGTCCCAGCTTTTATGCATTTGTCCGCAGTCATGAAATTCCTTTGCCAAGGCTGTGTGTTCTATTATCACCAAGGGGGAAAACCCGAAACCTTCTTCTGGTTGCAGTTAAAATTATATGGGGATGCAGACTATATGACTGCGACTGACAGGAAGAAAGAACTATTCTTACAGCTCAAATATGAGTCTAGTTTTGTATTGCATGCTTATCCCAGTGAATGATGTTTTTTCAGGATGGAGATATGAAGTGATCCGCTTCCTTTTGGTAAGCTTAAGAGGCAATCTAGACTGTCAGGTGGGATCTTCAGGACCAACTGAGAACAGACAAGGCAACATATGTAAGATTGCAATTTGAGTTTTTTTAAATATTTGGAGCCATGCTATAAACCACACTAGTAAAATATATCATTCTTTAAGCATGCTGTTGGTCATACCTGCATTATGCTTGCTAAATGATACATGATATAAACAGGGAGATTAGGTAGCCTGATATCACCATATTATTCAGGAGTGAACACATCTTTTTTTCCTGTGGCAGAAAGAGAATTAATCAAATGTAATCATTGAAATGTCTTTGTTGCAGTGATCTTTTTATCTCATTTCTCTTTTTTCTTCTCTTTTTTTTTCCCCATCCCATCTGTATAACAGAGTCCCAGAATGGTTGAGATTGGGACTGACCTCTGGATGTCATCTGTAAGGCCTTCTGCGAGACATTTGACACTATCTCCAACAACATGCTTCTCTATAAATTGGAAACAGATGGATTTGATGAGTGGACTATTCAGTGGAAAAGAAATTGGCTGGATGGCCGCATCGAGAGGATAGTGGTGAATAGGTCAATGACAAGTGGTGTCCTCAGGGGTGCATACTAAGACCAGTGGTGTTTAATATCTTCATCAATGACATAGACAGTGGAACTGAGTGAACCCTGAGCAAGTTTGCAGATGACATCAAGCTGAGTGGTGCAATTCACACACTTGAGGGACAGAATGACATCAACGGGGACCTTGACGACCTCAATAAGTGGGCCTGTGTAAACCTCATGAGGCACATAAGACCATGTGCAGGATTGGCAAAACACACAGCAAATATGACCCTTAAGCTACATGGGATGAAAAGCTTTACTTTGAGGGTGA
>VYZX01026568.1:5012-114339 GCA_013401335.1 Brachypteracias leptosomus
CTGTCACTCTTGACTGTCAAATATCCTTAGGGAAGTAGGCTCCACGGGATCTTTGCGCAACAACAGTGATTGACAACTCTCACAGTGGGGAAAAAAGTTCCTTTGTATCTAATCAGAATATCCCATGTTGCAATTTGCATTCCCTTTCTAAAATTTGCCTTTTCATTATACACCCCAGGAATCTGGCTCCACACAGACACCCTCCCAGTAGGTAGTTGCAGATAGCAGTAAAGTCCCCTTTAGCTTCTCTTCTCTGGGCTGGACAAACCTAGCGCTTGGCTCTTTATATGCCATGTGCTCCAGCACTCTAGTCATCTTATAACCTTTGTTGGACTCATCCAAATGTTTAATTGCCTGTCTTGTACTGGAGAGCCCAAAATTGGGCACAGTGCTTGAGATATGGTCTCTCCAGCCCTGAATAGAGGGAAACAATCACTTTTCTTGGCCCGCTTGCTATGTGGGTTTCAAGAGTGACAGTTAAAAGGCCTTATGAGTGAGTCTAATTGACAGGAGTACTTAGAAAAGGTCTGACAAACTCTGGTTCCTGTAAACTTTCAAACTTCATGTATTTCTCATGAGTAGGTTTAAATATCAGGATTCAAAACCAGTATTTATTGTATGAATAAAATATCAGCAGTCCCAATGTACAGATTGCTGTTGCTGGTAATAAGTTGTTTCCTTCTTGATAATTGGATAGAAATTTCTTATCTGGTAAATCCTTTCTATCTGTTGGTTCAGAGTATAATCATCTGCTTGTTATAATTGCCACTGAGTGGATAGCTCAATTAAGTTTTTCTATCTCTGCTGTAATGCGTGGCACAGATCTGTTTCAGCTTGGGTACTTACGGACTGTAGCAGATCTGAGGAAAGATGAAGAAACGAGGACAGGGTGCAGGGAAGCGATGAAGTATTCTGTAATGTGATTAGTGACAACTTACCTAATTACCCTACTTGGAAAGCTGGGTCTTATCAGGTCTGCAGTACTGATAAAAAACTAGGTAAATGAATTATCTAGTGGAAGGTTGCCCTTTTGTTGACTCTTGTATATATTTTAAGGAAAAGAAATACTCTTTTCTCTCTCTCAATGGAAAATGTTTAACTAAAGTTCCAAATATTCTGCATGTTTGTTTGTCTTCCAGAATACCCATCTCTTCCTTTTCTCAAGACAATATTTACGAAGTCCAGCCTCCAAGAGCTGATAGGAAATCAATAGAGATTTTTCTTGCGCACATTCAGGCTGGAAGAGGAAACATGCAGCCCCTGGGGAAAGAGGACTTCCTCATGTACAGAGAGTACATTCGAAACAGATACATGTAAATACCAGCTGGATTCTCCTGCCAAGTCTACTGTACTGATAGGTCATAAAAATAATTTTAGGAAGGAAATCTGGTTTTGTTCTTTTGCAGTAATAAATCTATTATCTAACATTTCTATTTATTATTCTTTACTACTATCCATTTACGGTATTGTGCTTACAGGGTAAAAAGTTATTTAATATCTGCTCTTCAGCTGAAAGAGAAAGTGTATCTTAAGAGACTGAGTAAATAAATGGAGCACCTACAGTCACTAAAGAGTAGGTAGCAATTTATGGTAAAGAAAATATTGCATCTTTTAAGTTTTTATATTAATTTCTTACATTATGTTTGCTAATAAAGCTGAAGTGACTCATACATAAGAATCAGAAGACAATAGTTTTCTTCCTCTTCATTCCATAACAGTAAAAAATCTTTTTTACAGCAGAATGTTTTCTGATATTTATTGAGATTTTTAGCAAACTGAGTGCTAAAATGACTGCTTGTTATTTGCTGCTTTCTTAAGCAGAACTGAAAAATATATGGCTTATGTCAAAACCAAATTTGCATCAAGACTAACAAACTTTGTAATCCTAATTTCTGTCAAAACTAATGTCACAGGTGCTAGTAGCTACAGAATCTGTACCACATGCAGGGTGAAAATGGCTTATGACTAATTAATCATGGACTTCTAGCAAGAATCTGAGGTTAACCCCATACAGGCTGTGTCTGCAAATGAAGGAATGCTCTCCACTTTACTGGGTTTAGACTCTTAAGATGGTACAAAAAAATCCTGTCATTTTTCTGTATGTCAGGCATTATCCTTTTTGCAGTGTAGTCTTTCCATCCGTGTATTTGTGCTCCTGCACGATGCTTTCAGGTTCAAGCCTATGACTGCTCAAGAAATCAGTATTGGTAAGTGACGTGTAGAGACTGGATCAGCTGGGGTGCTCATGCAAGAAGAAGCAGTAGTTGTGTTGGGCAAGACTGAACATCATGCCCAGTGCTAGGCAAGGAGTGGAGAGGCAGCAGGTATTTGAAATGGGTTGGTTAATTTGGGCTTGTGACTAAAACATTTCTCAAATAAAAAAAAGGGGGGGGAAAGCCTATTATTTGCAATTGCAAGCTAAAATTCCCAACGTTGCTTTCTAGCTCTTTGCCTTGAAGAATAGTGACAGTATTGGCAGCATCCTTGACAAAACATGCTATTCCACAAGCTTGTACCGACCATATTTCAGAATTTTCTGGAATAACTGTTTTAGGAATGTCAGCCAACTGCACATACTGGATGTAAAGAACATGTTTGTGTTCATAGTAAATCACTTGCAGGCAGCTACTGCAGAGTCTTGGCTGCATGCTGCAAACATATTCTGAATATGTTTGAATGTTTTATGCAGTAAGTTGTACTTTGATCATTAATTCAATATAAGTGGGTAAAGCAAAAAGATAGAAGCTTCTTTTGATAGAAGTTTATGTGGTTCAGGAAGTGACTTGTATGCAGGCAGTGAGAGAACACAATACCTCAAGCCACCAAACCATTTTGGTGTCCAATCTCTTGTTAATTTATTAATATTGTTTTGAGAGAAACAGATGTATTTTAGGACATGCAAGAATGAAATGTCACATTAGATAATACTTCATTGCAACTATCAAGCTTTTTTTTTTCCTCGGGAAAAAAAACCCTGTACAGAGTTCTTTTGTCCAATATGAAAAATAATTTGAAGGAATAAATGCTTGTTTTGGAAGAATGTAGAGGTGGAGTCCTTATCCTGCTGAGGCAAATGCATGCTTTACCTACCGCACTTAAAACTACTGCAAAGAATGTTTTCCACACTATCACAATACTTACACTTTTGTTGTTCATAGATACTGGTAGTTTATAAAAGTTGCCCTTGAAAGCACACCACTTAACCACAGATAAGGCAAAAGGTGGTGCTTCCTTTTCCAACATCTAACGTTGCAAAATATAGGAATTGTACTAATTTTACAGCTCTAAGAGAAAATGTGTTCAGCCTTCAGCAATTCAAACACTGCTCAGGAAAAGAGGATTAAAGGGTTTTGTTTTCACAGTTCTGAGAGGTGAATGACATCTCAGTCCATTATCTGTAAGATAATGCCAGGCTTTTCAGTGTCTCTCTAAGTGTGTGCCACGACAGTCCTGTTGTGGCATCCACTGGCATCTTTTAGTCTGTGAAACTGCTGCTTTTAAACAATGCAGAAACCAAGACTTCCAGCTTAACACTGCCTGGATGATAAACTTTCAACAATCTGAGTAAGTCTTCTGCTTGATACATGTAAAAGGTTAATTTCAAAAAAAATAACCTCATCACCAATCTAACTAATTCAGTTGTTTGAAGGACTCCAGAGATGCTGCCTCTGCATCTACCTGTGTTATTCTGTTCTTTTGATAATAAACTTTGGTTCTCATCTGTGTTAGAAGTTATGAACAGATGCATATATTTCTCTTTCAGAAGCTGAGGAAAAAGTGTGTAAAATAAGTATAAACACAAAAAGAATGGGCTGTGTTTGCTCTGAAGACTAACATGGTGCTCCTTTTGACTCTTAAGTGCTAAAGGTCATCTTTAAAATTAAGCTCTATGGGCAAACAAAATATTTATGAAAAATGTGTTGGTTTTCCTCCAAAATACATTTAGTTTGTTTCAGTGTGTTTGAAGGTTACACTGAAACACAATACCTGAAAAATAATGACTTTGGGTTCTTTTCTTGTGGAATTGGAAGCACAAACATCAGATTAGGACTGTCATTTCTGAGCCAATGGTTCTTTGATGCCAGTCCAACAGCTTAAGCTCTGTTCTGTGACCCTCTTCAAGATGATACTTGTGCCCTTAAGAGCAATTATTCCCCAATGCTTTCATTGGTAGTTTCCCCTCCTCTTTTTTTTTAAAAAAAACCAACCCCTCAGGTGAGTTTTGCTTCTGCTTGCAAAGCCCACTGATGACTTGTTCTCTCACTCTCATTCCTTTCCAGACAGACTCAGCTGTGGCCCTGAAAGTGCACACAGCAGCAACTGCCAGAGGAGAGAAAGTGAAAGAGCTGTACGTAGTTATGGGATGACATTTGTGGCAGTTCTTTATTTTGTTACTGAGTTTTTTAGATTTTTGTGCAGGCCAACCTTCACTTGTGTGAACTCCAGAGCATGTGACCTGTCAAATAGTCATGTTTTACAGGAAGGGGAAACATCAGCTTTACCAAGGAGGTTATTTCATTCTCCATGGGAGTTTCACCCTATTGGTACTCCCTGAATAATTGCACGCAAGTCCAGTTCACTGCGTATAAAAGTGTATATGTCATGCTTCAATAGTTGCATGAGTGTTGAGGTATGTGTATAGGATTGTTCCATTTGTTGGCATAAATTGAGTCAGATTGGTCTCCTGGAGACTGATATGGAAAGATAAAATGTGCTTGGCTCCCAAATGCCTCCCTCAGTATTCTAATTTCAAAAATCTAATTAAAGTTGTCACTTTTGGTGGTGATTTAACAGTAATGTGAAAATAGTGCAATACATTACAAAATATTAATGAAAAAAATTATGCATTGGAATTGCAACCCTTGCAAATATTGATAATCAGCAGTTCCCTACTGGAGTTCTTAAATCTGTATGCTACAAAGAAAACCACTGTAGCTGCTAAACTGTCTACTAGAATCAAGTAGAAGAGTACTAAGAAAAGGCATAAAAAACAATGTTTAGCATTACTGTGTATTTCTGGAAGAGCAATACAGCAAAAAGCATGTATCTGACTCAAGGTTTGAATATAAAATTTGAATTCCATTCTTTTCAATATATTCATCTGTGAAGAATAGAGAGTATGATAAAGGACGAGCAAGCAGCATGTAATGAACCATCTTTGATGGTCCGCTTGCATTTTCCCGTTCTAAGTGTAGCTGTGCTGCTGCTGGCAGTAAAACCTGGTGTGGTTTTTAGGCATTGCAATAGCTGCAGAATACGTATTTGTGGTGGTCTTCCCATTTTTAGCATGTACAAGATAGTGTGCACACTGCAACCTCCAAATCCTCTCAAAAATCCTAGGCCTTGAGGGAGCACTGTATTCCCTGACAGCTCAGGTACTCCTTTTTCTTTTTTTTTTTTTTTAAGGGTTATATTTTATTATCCTTTTTCCCTTCTTTTTCTCCTGATTTTTCAGTAGGATTTTAATTTTTCTTCCCCTTTCCCCTTCACCACCTGTGGTCCAGAATCCTTCCTCTTGCCCAGAATTGTACCGCAAGTTGCAGTTTCCCCGCTATATCCATATCCTTTTGGAGTTTTGATTTGATGGAGAACTCTGTAAATTGTATCCTTTTATTGAAAAACCTTAATGCTTTCTTCAGCGACCCATATTTCTCCTTTTTAAATGCAGGCTGTGCCATCATCTGCCCTGACTGATTACCTACCTCCTGTGGTGGCGACAGACGTGTGTATTGTCTCTCTTGGGTTCTCTGTGTCTTGGTAACATATTCTTGAGAAGTACTCTGCTTGGGTACAGGATGTTAGTGCTTGAACAAATTTCCTCTAGAGAAAGTCAAACGCTGCTCTGATTAAGGAAGTAGGAGAGCATTTAAAGTGGTCCCCACTGATTATCTCTAGTCCTGCTATGGCAGCACTCAGCATCCTACCATGTGCTGTCCAAGAGGAAGGGAGACATATTTTTGCTCATGATCCCAAGAAAGTGGATCCAGTGAATAAGCTGGTACTGGTCAAAGTTCACTGTATGTCCAGTGAAAGATTTTGCAGCAATAAGCCTGGCTCAGATCCCTTAGGGGGGCTTATGCTTTCAGTTCTGAGGCATCAGAGGGGGGCTGGGACTTGCATTGCCACCTCCTGTGGCTGTTACCCACCCTAAAACCAGAATTAACCCAGCCACAGGGTTAAGCTGGAATGCAGGCTCTGCTCCTTCCCTATTGCCAAGGACAGCTCCCACCTGGAGAGCGGCACAGGGGCACCCTCCACAAACCAGAATGGCCTCCTGGCTGTGCTGGTTACATGGGGTAGGATTCTGTTGTTTCTCAAAGAAAGAAAATAACGAATGACAATTATGTTATTGCCTAATTGTACCCACTCTCTTAGTCCTGGAATATAACCAGAATACATTTTGTGGTCTTTGGGAGCATGGGTGCAACACATTGACTTGTGTGAGGAAAAGGTCAGATTGAAAAGTGGCCTTACACTCTGAAAATCAGCCTCTGATAACTTTCATCTGAGTGCTTTCACAAAATACCTATTTGCATCCATTCCTTAAAGCATGTGGTATCGCATCTCAGATGTCTTGACTGAATAGGGTTAAAAGGTCTCTGAGATGAAAGAAAAGGCAGCTTACAGGCTGTGTTATTTATTCTTAAGATAAGCAACACATCATTTTAACTCTGCATCGAGAACCATTTTTTCTGTGACACAGACCTTCCTGTGCAAAGTGGAGTTCAGTCATCACCTGCCCACACCCCCACCGCTAACACATGCCATTAAGGTGACACTGTTACGAGCTCATGCTGTGTCAGGGTCACAGAGGTGGCACTACCTTATGTCTACTGCAGATGTTTCCTTCAAAATTCAGGCATCCAGATGTAGTTCTCAACATCATGTGTTGACCCGTTTTTGCAGAAGTGCTGATGCTCAAAATCCCACTGACGTTCAAATATTCTCCAAACATTCAGACACTTTAATACCCCAAAGCTGAAATAATTCAGACATGTGCTTTTGCTGGAAGATCCTTTAGACTTGGGAAGAGATAGAAAAATGTAAGATAAATCTAAAGATACAGAAAGACATCTCTAATTTTGCTACTGTTATTTATGAATGCTACATTTACCTTGTCCTTCACCTTTCTATTGTCATTTTTATTGTGTAAGCATTACTGTACTCTGTGAGTGAAAACCTGAACCTATTGCCAGCCATGGGAGAAGCCCTTAATGCAGGCTTGTGTGGTATTTATCCTGTTTCTTATGATTGCTGACAAACCTATGAGATAATTAGCCTAGTAAATAATTACTGTAAACTTTACTAGTTAAAACAGCATTCCTAAATTATTATGCACACCTTAGATGCAGGGCTGTGCTGCAGTGGATACCAGTGTCCTGGCCCCTGAGTGTCCATGGGCACATTTGCCATCCTTGTTGACATTGCTTGTTGCCCTTGGCAAGGAATTTCCTTGGTGGTGTATTCCTCTTGGAGTTAGTTGGTAAAAAGTCCACTTTTTTTGGTAACCTTCTTCAGAAGCAGTTTTGCTCTGCCAGGACGTTCAGGTGAGGCATTTTCATGCTTCTGCCCCTTCCCACCTGTGCTGACCTCTCTGTCCAGCAGCCTGTTACGAGCCTGACTGCCTTTGGTTGTTGTTCTGCTGCCCTGAGCAAGTCATTGTACTAAACGCTGGAGATGACCAGTCCTCTGCTGTTCTCGGGCTAGCCAGGAAGATGAGATGCAGTTGAACTCACAACAGATACCAGCCCCTTGCATCTTTTGCTGCAAGATCCTTCACTCTTGATCTGTCTGTCTCAGAACAATGAGAATGCCCTGCCCTGCTGGGAGAGGAACCTCAGCACCTTCTGCTGGAGCAAACGGCCTTTCATGAAATTTTGTGAGACACCTGCCCTAAGCATCATCCTCTCCCCACACATGCAAACAAGGGAGGCCAAATGGAGTCCAGCTTGTGGCTGTAGCTACTGCCTGCAAGCTGCCCAGCTCAGACTCTGCAGGCAGGTACATGTGGTGTTACTCCACTAATGGAGACTTGTGAGGTTGGTAGTGCTGTAGTTTTTCCTATGATTACTGAAAACTGTTAATATGAAGGTAAAAATGTTTGCTGAACCTGCAATCCTGATCTCCCTTGGGAGAGGGGGGTTGTTTGCCTGTTACTAGTACATTCAAAATCAGTATATATGGATCGCTAGTTGTATATTTGATTTGGGGGTTTTCTGTCTCAATAATAGTTAAATCTGAGAGAAGAGAGTTTCTAAATTGCATTGAAACCCTTGATGGAAACCCTATGGAAAGTAGCGTGACTATGTGGAGTTTGAAGGATACTGTCCCATTGGCAGATGTATAGGAGTTGGTTGGACTATGGATGTGTTACACCAACCAATCTTGGCAGATATTGTGATATCTGTCCTAGTATGTTACCATTGCTGACTGAGCAGTTGTTGAAGCATCTAGTGAAGATTTGCCCATCTTGCTTATTTCTCTGCATAATTACACACACACACCCCCCCCCCAGCAGAAAGCTTAGATGGGCACTGCCAGGATGCTGGACGCGGAGGTGCAGGTTTCTAACAGCAGACCTGTTGTCACAGTTGTCATCAGCCACCAAACAGATGGTATTTCAAATTCCACAAAGGCTCTTTCCACTTTTCCTGGAATTTCTGATTCAGGTGGCCCAATACAAAAATTCAGCTGTGCTAAAAAACCTAACTCAGTGTTATGCTAATAGTGTGACAAAGGTGCTCAGAGATCTGTATACACACATTTTTTGTCTAGTCTGTATTTCCAATACTTTGTCTTGCTTTACTAATGTATTCAGAGTTGCCATCAATGAGTCAGTTTATTTTTTCTTAATCTGCTTAATTTTCCATGTACTCCCCTGGAAATACAGTGGGTCATGTAAGGAGGAAGGGAAAGGAAAAGGAGAAACTAAGGAAAATGTTAAGATTTTGACTCTGAATCAACCTTAAACCTATCTCATTGCAGGCAGACATTCTTCACAGCCCAGAAATCCTGTAATAACTTTGCCCTAAAAATGATAAATGTTCTGTGCCACTCTCTTCCCAGATTTTTCCCTGATGAAACTATTGGATAACAAACTCAGATGCTCACAGGTCCAGGCTATGAAGCCTGATGCTGGGCTTAAGGGTCTGCACACTTGTTTTGAGAGATTTTGTTTTCCTCCTCCGCAGCATACAAGAGCATTTTGTAGGATCATGAACTCCCTGCTCTGCAAGAGAGGACAACTGAGTGAAAACTCTCCTAACAGAGGTGAGATTTTAAGGAGTTAGATCTGTCATCTGATAGAGAATTCTTTTTCCTTAAAACTCGCATAACCTCACCACAGCATGGCCCAAGTGAGATATTAAGGTATTTTTCCTTTTGCTCTCCCTCTCTCCTTGTAACTTGCAGTCCCTTACAGTGGACTTGATGCCAGGGGTGAGCAAGAGCTAGCACGCTTCTCATTGAGACAAGGGGAAAAGGAAAAGGGCAAATGAGGGAAGATCTAGAGCTGTCTGGGTGAAAGTAGAGGGTTGGGCCTCAGTGAGGTGTATTTGAACAACCAAGCTGATATCCAGGGAAGAGCAGATTGGTGAGGAGGTCGTAATTTAGTTGCTAGGAAGTGCAGAAGATCTGTACATGAGCCTGGGCGCACGCTCATCGTTTGCTTTCACGTTGTCAGGCAAGTGGGTAGTTGACATGACAAAGCTGGAGCTCACCGTGTCGCAGAGCCCCAGCTGAGCGTGTGAGCATGGGTCCCACACGCACAGAGACACGTGGAGCAAAGGGCTTGTGCTGCCGTGGCGGGGAGGAGCCCGGGTCACAGCACGTGTACAACAAGCATCAAGCCTGCGTGGAGACATAGTCCCTATCCACATGAACCCTGACGGGAGTCACAGCAGTCATTTGGAAGATACATGTGCCAAGCCTAATTTGAATTTCCAAAGGTCACATTTGTCATTCTCAGTGTACCAGCATTTTCATTAACAAGTGTCTCCAGCTGGTCCTGTGCAACGGCCTCAGGACATGCTGCTGTAACCAAGCAGTGCAGCACAGGGCTACCACCTAGGCCTCTCTTCTACTCTGCTTTCTGCTTAAGAGGTGTCATAGGAGAGCAGGTTGTGTACCAGACACACTACATAGGTGACCAAATTTCGGCTTAGCAGGTGTGTCTTGCTAGGTGTTGCATGGAACCCACAGAGTATCTTTCTGAAGTTTGGTCTATAGGACCACCTGATTGAAGTCTATCTTGCCTGATGGCAGTGGCATCAGAGAGGAGGGCTTCCAGAGGTGAGTCAGCTCACTTGTCTTAGGGTAGGATGTTATCCCTTTTCAGGGCATTTCTCCCTGTTTTACCACCTCAGAGGAATGTACACAACTGACTTAGGCAAGACACCTGCATTTAAAAACCTAAAATTAGATTATTCCCTCGGTAGCCTTTATAAAAGCTGGCAGAGCTGTGAGATAAGTGACCAGAGCTTTAACATAATAATTGACAACGGGTCCCTTACAAAATGATTTTATGGCTTTAATCTCTGTCTCAACCACTCTAGACACAGGTAGGTATATCTCTGGAACAATGCTTCTCTAAAATAAGACGTTGTGCCACTTCAGGGCTACCCCACATTGTTAGAAGTAGATGGGACTTCTGATCTGTCACCAGTCAGGGCAGAAAATAGACTGCTCAGGGTCAGCAGAGCTTGTCAATCATCAGTGACTTTGACCAAAGCAGGACTTGTCTGTGACTCCATCACTGACAGGTTGTGGTCACCTTTCTACCTACGTCAGGAGCCTCATCCAGGGACCAGCTCTGCCTGAATCCCCTAAGATTTGCAAAGCTTAGCTATGCTTCTCCTCTGCCTGCTGCCAGCATGTTGTCCATCTGCTGCCTTGGCTTGGATCTCTGATGAACATTATGTTATGGAATGGTTTTTCCAGTAACATTTATACCATTATAGAGTCCACAGACCCATGCACTTCCCACTCCTTAAATGCTTTTCTTTCTAAGGCTAGGTTTGGATGGCATGAGTTTGCACTGCAGCCTGCTGAGCAAAAGCCACACACTCACCTGGAGGAGCTTCACTCTGCCTGAAGCCCAGGGAAGTGTCCACAGCCTGAAGATGAGGCCACCTGCTTTTCTAGTCAGAAGTACTTGATCACAATTGGGAATCTTCAATTACGTGCCATATAAATGCAACCTGGCCCCTCATCTACCTCATATATCCTGTTTTTGGATGTTCAGTACTGTATGTGTCCAACAGATCACTGAATCTGCTGGTCTGTTTTAATCATCCTCACTCACTTCCTCCACGCTCCCATTTATTAGAGGATGGCTGCAGAGCATACTGTGGTAGCACAAACACTGCATTGGTTTAGTTGTTTCCTAGGTAAGCCCCTTAACATTTATTTTCTTACACCTTCTAACTTACAGACATATTTTTTGCCTGTTTTCATTCTACATAACTTTGCCATTGCTGATTTTATAAATCCTTCTGCACATCTCGATTATCATGGGTCTGAGCATAGGGCCATGATTCCTGCTCAGAACAACCACATAATTAATTGCCCTTTGCTGTCCCAGCTCTAGCTGCAGATGTGAAGCTTGAAATTTAGTCAAGGATGTGTTTCTTGATAATTCTTCTTTGCTAATTCTCCCTCTAGGTATTAGTTTGCTTCTTCATTGTTGCTTCTGACTTAGAACTAGATGACTCCCCTTATATCCCCTGAAATTTTCCTTCTGTTTAATTTTTTTCTTTTCCTTGGCAGATGGGAGGTGATTTGGCTGCTAGCTGTGCCTGTAGAAATAGAGGCTGAGGTTCATAAAGGCAGTTAACACCATTTCTGTGCTCTCCACAGGTTGTCACTGACTGAAATTACAGCATGGTCCCTGGGGTGAGGGTGAGGTCACGAAATACCCTCCTAGGGACACTTTGTCACATCCTCATAAGAGAAAAGGCTATTCAGAAAAAGCCTGAGAAGACATAAATACAAAATGTCTCTTTTCCCACTTGAACTTCATCAAAGACTCATCTCTCGCAATTGTCTCAGCTCTCTCCTACTGCCACCTGCAATCTCCAACAGCTCTTCACCCACGTGCATAGGCAGGTGGGCCCATTTGCCCACTCCTGTAGAAGATGGAAAACATTCCCAGATCCCACCCATCTTCTCAAGTGCATGAATGTGTTTTACACTGAATATCAGTGGGTCTCTGCACGGCTGTATGTCCACGTGCAGGCACAGGCATTGGAGATGGGCCAGCATGGGGTGGCTTGTGTTTCAATCACAGCAGGATGCAGGAGGCATTTTAAGAGAGTGTTGCTTTTTCCACAGAATCCTCTGAAGCTGAATGATTTTATTTTTTGTTAGAGGATAAGTTTTCCAGTACAAAATAAAAAAAAATCATTAAAACACTCTCAGTACTACAAACTGCTTGGTAGAGTATAAATTTTCTCAAAGGAACTGTTTAACTTGAGCTGATTATTAGATCAGTCTGCAAATCCTCCAAAAAATGTTAATCCTTGTTGTAAGTGCTATGACTTTGGGAAGGAAGCATATGCATTCTTCATAAGCAGAAGCTGCATTTTAGCTTCTAATTATGGAGAAATCACAGGCACCCCTATAAAGACATTAACGTGCTTTGATATTTGGATGTAATGAATATTTCTCTTTTCTCAGTTCCTTTCCTTTTACCAGCAGAATAAAATAAAAATTTGCCACTGCTGTTCTTGTTAGTGATGTGATTTTAGAGCATATGTTTGCACCCGGCTTAGGGTCATTTTGACCTGTTTGTCTCTCAACAACTGTACGGCCAGGAGCAGGAGTAGAAAGTCTCCAGTTCTCATCTATCCCAAGAACTGATCCCAGGGGTTTGTATTCTCAGCCTTACTCTGCTTTGAGGAGCCATGGTGCAGACTCTTGCCAGGCACTTGCACTTTGAATCCTGACTTCAAGACTGTAAAAATCCTCTTTGCTGACAGTCTGCTTTTAGCCAACATGCCTGGTAAGCTTCCTTGCACTCACACACATTTCCCTGCTCTTTCACTCCCCTCCTTTCCTGTGCAGTGGTTTATTCATATTGGCATGCCACGCTCCATGGACTCCATCTCAGATAGTCTTCCAATAACATCAAGGGGGTTTTGGAGATTTGCTACTCACTTTGATACACCTGAAAGCTGTTGCTCTCACTTCAGTCCAGGCAGAACATCCTTCATTTCAAATGACACAAACATGAAAGGAGGTGCTTGTTGCTTCAGCTACAAAGACTATGGGGGAGTTTCAACTCTGGAAACAGGATGACAGAAGGAAAGTGTACATATAGCTTTGTGTCCCCTTCATTGATAAGAACTCATTTTTAAGGACATTGATCTAGACCCAAGTCTTTCTCACGTGGAGCTTTGTGGGAATACTTCTTTGAGTTCAGTGGCAACAGCATCAGTCCTAAAATGTGAGCATAAAAGCCTTCTAAAACCTCTGGTATGTGGGTAGAATGATGCCATACTGTATATGGGTAGTATTTTCCCCACGTTGTCCAGCAGCACCACATTTAACAGCAGTGAGGTTATGGTGTAACGAGGGGCACCATTCCAGTGACACCCTGAAGATTCCTATAGGTGTCTTTTGTCGGCTGTAAAAGCATTGTTAGTCAAGAACAGCTGAAATACATTGTGAATCTTGTCTTTCATTTACTTAGTACTCTAGAAAATAGAACCAACAAAATCAATTTCCCTCAGAAAGGTCTTTGCAAAAGAAGTGGCCTCTTCCCTGGCCAGACCTTCTCTGGTAATTACTTTCTGCACACTTCGCTTTCCCACGTTGTTCTTCCTCTCTTTCTACCTCACCATCTGAAAATTATTTCTTTGCTGTGCAGAGAATAGTGACTAAATAATGAACCCACCATTTCTAGGTGGGGATGTGTCCTGGGTTTGGTTAAACTGAGGATAAAATCTGACAGGATGCAGGCAGGGAAGAAAGCCTATGTGGGAACCAGTAGGAAGCAAAAGCAACTGCCCAGAGTCCCAGTGCTGTGTCTCCAGGCACTGCGCTTCACGGAGGATGAAAGGAAGCCTGCACCATTGCTTACACATTGATATGGTAAGTGTTCTAGCACCTCTTAGATGTTCACCTAATATTTTATTTCAGTCCCAGTAAGCAACATGGAGACTTTAATGTCAGTTTTATTGAGCTGGGATTCCTGTCGGACATTGTGTAGTTCAGCAATGGTTCTGAGGTAGGACTTGAGGGTCTTCTTTCTGGTTCCAAGTGCTGATGCTGGCTGATTTGCAGGAATGGATAAAATCGCTTTTGTAAATAGTATTTTGGCATATGGAAAATAAGAAATCTATGTAAGTGATAACACATAGTAAAAAGAGGCTGCGATTGATCTAGAAAAATAAACAAGGAATGTCTCCTGGCATCAAACATGGGTCCTGCTCTGTCCACATGCACAAAGCAGTTCTCTAGAAGCTGCCTTTCATGACAGTTGACATGTAACAGAGAATCAAACCTGCAACAATGCTAGTTGAGATAAGCAACATTTTATTGTGAAATAAACATCATTTTAGAGTGCTTTTGGCTATCCTGAAACCCCAGCTCACTGCCCACACTATGAAAGACTCTGTGCATGGTAGGGGACTAATTAATATATGTTTAAAGAGGCTGATGTCTTCTGCATACCTTGGGTTACTGCTTAGGGACATGCAAGTGCCAGGAGGTGTGTGATGTACATGCAGCTACACACGGGCCAAAGTCCCACCTGCTGTTTCTCCTGCAAACACCTCAGCTTTTGTTCTGTGCTTTTGCTCACATTCTCCCCCAGTTGACAATTGTGTTGACTCTCAATGACAGTGCAATTTTGACATGTTGTTCAGGTGGTCCATGGCCAGTGTCCATGGGTCAGTGGATCCGTGGTCTCAAGCCTTTACCACTTCAGGCCACACACAAGCAACCAATGACACTGAAATTTGTGACCCTCTACACCAACTAGCCACAAGAAGAGTGTGAAATGGATGTTTCCCTGATATCCTCTGGCACAGGGGCATAATCCTGTGTTTATTTCAGGTTCTGGTGGGAATGTGGTGTAATCATTCTCTCCATCCTCTTTTCACCACGGCTTCCTCTCATCTGCCTGGTGTTAACAACCCACTTGGTTTCACTCATATATTTACACTCTTGTCCTAACATCTCCCTGCTGTTCTCTACATCCCTATCAAGTGATGCTGGCCTCTTGTGTCCCTGACCTGGGGCATGGTGGCAGGGTAGGCAGATGTTGTGATACACTGATGTATCCAGACTGTAAAGAGGGCATAGGGAAAGGAGACCAGTAGAGTGGTCTCTGGCTCATAGGTGATTTAGGTTCAGGTGGCCATTGCTGATAGCTTGTGTATTTAGATTGATGGAAACTCCAGGATGGATCGGCAAGAGAAATGTCCATTTTTTTCCCACTGAACCATTAACTACAACACTACAGGAACACTAGATTTTTTTGAGTTGAATGAGCCAAGGCTCTCATATCAGGCATAGAATACATCACTTCCTGCTTAAGCAGTAAGGAACTTAACTTGCTCTCAGAGCAGAGAATTCAATAAACCATACATTGATCTGAGAAAATCATTAACTTCAAGAAAAGAGGGGGTATATTTTTCTGAACTGGAGTTAGTTCCATTATCACTGAAGGTTGTTCTGCTTAGATAAATTGACTTCTAGTGACTTGAAAATCACAGAGAAGAGAAGGTCTGGTCAATAATTTAAGAAATAGTTGCAAGGAATACAGGTGTTGTTGACCTAGCCACAATCAGACAAAGGCCATTGTGGAAAATGTTAGTAAAACCCAGGATGAAATAGTCCAGGTTAAGGATGAATCATCAAGAGCTGATGATGTAAATGACATTTATTTTTAAGATTACTCAGTAGGAAAGCACTGACTTGTATTTGGTTCGCATTTTGAGTGGTTTGGCTTATCTTTCACTTATTTTGTGCTGAAAATGTGCCTAGTTTAGTGTCTTTATCCTGCAGAATCTGAGACACATATCCATCATACATCATACATGGTGCACACAGGCATAATAATAACCAAAGCATGCAACCAATCACTGCCCCTGTGGATTTTCCTCTGAAATGTGTCCCAGGAATCTTGAACATGTATGAAACACTTAGAGGCAGGTGCATCTCAGACTGTGGTTGTGTTTTCAGCTTTTCTTCTCAGTGGCAGCAGAGGTGGCAGTGATATCCACTACCTTTCCCTGACCATTTCCAGAATCCTGGTTTTGATTGCCACACTTTTGCTGAGCTTCGCTGCTCAGGCTGAAATTTTTCATGACAGGGCAGCAGCTCTTATTTTCATGCCATCCCTTCAATGAATGTTACTATCTGCTATAAGGAAAATAGAGTCTGCCCTTTATATATCACAGAATCACAGAACGTTAGGGGTTGGANATATGTGGTTTATATATTTATACAATTATAACCCAAACTAGATAAGCTGTATGTTTGCTCTAGCACAGCTAAAAGAGGAGCCAGATGGGCAGCCTTTCAAGAGGATAGTTCTGTTTGTGCATTTAGGCAATTCTTGAACCATTGCTGGAAAGGAAAAAAAAAGGCATTTTAAGATCTCATATGTGTCATTTAGCCTTGATTAGGATCCTGAGGGGTCTGTACTATGAGCTTTCTGTCAATGGTGCTGCTTAAATACTTACAAACAAGGGTGTGCTTAAGTGCTTTGCTGATGGAGGGCAAGAGTTCTTGGCAGCTTGCTGGGCTGAGATCCCTCCCTCTCCTCTCTGCTGGGCATGGTGCTGAAAGGGAAGGAGCTCAGCTATGACATTCAGTCATAACTGTCTAAAAAAATGCAAGGGAGGGGAGAGAACGAAACCAAATCAACTGACTGGCAACAGGAACACCTTGAAGGTGGACTTCTATCATCTTTATCCTCCTCTGGCCATCTTTATGCACTAGCAATTATATTGATTTCAATGGATTAAGCAGCTCTGGCATATATTTAGCAGATTGTGACCATGACTAAAAGCAGTATATATGCTCATAGATTATTCATAGGGTAGGTAAAGAGGTATGGTACAAACTCACTGGAAATAAGCTGAAGATGACTACAGAGAAGTCAAAAATCCATCTGAATTCTGAAGATCCAGACTATAGGCCTGATGGCCAGGCCAGCAGGCATACATTTTTCTTCATACCCTGCCTTGAATCTTGCTTAGATGGAAGAAGGGAATTTGACTATTTGGCCATCAGAAGAAATGTCCAAGCCACACAGGAGCTCAGCTTGCGCAGGTTGGGTTCCTTGCACACCACGCATGTATTTCTGGGGGTGATCTCCAGAAAAGGAGACAAGAGAACTACCATATGCAGACCTCAAAGGTGTTTAATGCAATGTACAGTGCTTAACAATAGCTTGAAACAACAGGAGCATCAAAACCCTTCTGCAGCTGCTTCTGGCTGCAGTGCACACACAAAGGACAAAAACAGGACTTACTTTTTTAAAAAATTTCCTAACAAGGGATCAAACACCTGCATTAAAAGCAAGCAACTAGACAACAAAAGTCTGATTTTTCCAAGCTGGGTGTGTGAATGGGTTTTGACACCAGGTACTTATACACCATGCTAGTACTGTAAGCAGAGAAGAGGGTGTGCTGGCATCCCTGGAAATGGGGCACAGTTGCCCATGAAACCTGTCAAGGAAGGTGCTCTCAGCACCATTGGAGCATGGAGTGATTCATGGGCTTGCAGCAATCTAATAGAGGGGAACAGATGAACAGAATCAGCATTTAATAAGTTTATTCAGCATCTTTTGAACACAGCTGTCCTATTGCTGCTTTTTTTTCCCACAGACCTCGAAATAATAACCTTTATTTAAGTGCTTATATTTGGCCATATCAGCATTGCATGTTCCAACATTAAGGCTTTGAAAGGGATATTTGTTATGACGCGATTATTTGCTAAGCCATCAGGTTCAAAAGCAGATTTTTGGAAATAGGCATGACCAGAGCTGGTTTTTAAAAGTGACCTGCAAACAGCTTTTTAAAACTCAGCAGCTTTGCCTTTTCCCTGTACACTGCCTCATATTCATCAGGAACCAAGTTAATTTCTGAGCTCTGGCATCCTCAGTACTTGATGTCCAGCAAATTAATTGTTTGGGTTTTTCAGGTGTCACACCTGTGACCTTGCAAGACCCAATCATATTTGGGAAACAGTATCATAAACTATATCATGATGATTATAGGTGGGTCTCCCTTTTGAATCTTGCATAGGCTAACAGTCAAGTACTCCAAATTTTTGTGCTAAAAATAAATGACTGTGTAATGAAAGGCATTGTAGGTAGCATTAAATTAATGCTAACCATAATTAAAATGCATTCTTCAATTCTTCATCTTGGATTTTTGGTGACTCATCCAGTGCTTTTCTCTCTGTATCCGGATATTTTCGGAGCATGGATGAATTGCAAGTATGAAATCTCAATTTAGACAGGACAAAAGAGAGAACAGCAGGTTGGGGAAGCAACTGAAACAAAGGCAAATTTGTATCAGCTGCTTAATGAAGATGGTTCCCTATTTTCTGCCTCAGCATCTTGTCTCCCTGCTCTCATGAGATGGAAGTGTAGCAGCCATGGATGGGACAGCTGCTTTTTCTCAAGGGCTGTTGAGTGAGGATTTGCAGCTCTCCCCTCCTGGTGCAGCCTTTGCTACCCTACTCATTGACCACATCATGAAGCAAGACTAACGCACACTGAAAACCTGCACTGGGGCAGCTACATCCAAAAATCCCTGCTCCCTATGCCTTTGTGTAGTTGCTTGGATAGCTGGCATCCATGGTGCAGACCTGCAAGACTGATCAATCTGCTTCTGTGTGTACAAATACATGGTCATTATTTCCAATCACCAGGAATAAACAGTTTATTAACACTTCTTGGTGTGCAGTATGGAGTTTGAAGTTTTAAAACCCTAAGTGGTTTAGAGATTGAGAATCCACACCATCACAGTATGATTAAGGCAGTGGTACCTGTGTGGGATCCTACTGGTGTGGCAGAGAATTCTTCTGTGAAGAAGTCCCCTGGGTGTTCAAATTCATCCCTCATCTCTCTTTCCTTCCCTACAATCTTCATATGATCAGAAATAATATGGATTTCCTGAGATGCAAAGCTTTCAAAGCTCACTTTTCTGCAGAGATTTGCAAACAGCTGAGGTGTGATCCGTGGGAGCTCAGTCACACTCAGGAGCCACGTGAGGTCCGGGAGTAGGCAGCAGGAGGGCTGCCTCAGCCACCTTGCTGCTCTGGTGCCACTGGGACCTGAGGGCAGCTCACTGCTGCAGGGAACATGGTTCTAAAGAGATGACAAAGCACCTGACACCCGCAGAGCCCTCCTTTACAATCCCCACAGTGGAATAAGTGCAGATGGGTCACTCTCACACATTTTCTTCTCAGCCTTTTACTCTCTGTGGGCACAAGAGAGCTGTTACTTCTTGTTATAATTCATCTTGAGGCCATGTGAGATGCAACCTGCTTGCTCCCCTGGTAGGAGGCCTGCCATGGCTGGCAAGCCCTAGCCCTGACTGTCTCCATTAGCCCAGCACTGAGGGAATTTTGTCTTGTTAGTGGCATCTGCCAGGGTCTACAGCCTCCCAGGCCACCTCTTGTCCACTGAAATGCTTAGTCCTCAGTTAAATGCCCTTTACTTAAGTTCTGCCTTGGTATGTTATTGCTGTCACTGGGCACTGAGGCTCCTTGCAAGCCACAGGCATGCCATCTCTGTTGCTAGTGCACTGACATGAGACTGTGATCCAGAGAAAGGACCTACCTAGACATATTTCAATGCAAAATCAACTTCCACCTGGGAAAAACCTGCGCTCCTTTCTGTCCATGAGACTGCATCCTGCAAATGAAACCCCAGACTTATCTGTGCCAAATCTCAGCCATGGGCCAAAGGTTTGCAAAGTGTGTGTGCCCTCCTACACCCGCCCCATCTTCTCTTGCTATCCCACTCACTGCATTCCTTTCTATAGTTGTAATTTTTATCATCTCCCTGCCTCTGCCCTGCCGAGAGCTGCTAGCCATGGGGGTTCGCTGTCCCTCAGCTTGCTGCCATCCAGATGGAGATTACATCATCCCCATACAGGAATTTCAGGCAATTCCTTGAAAACATAGGAGCAGCACAGACTCCCCTTACCATAGCAAGGGTGGTGGGGGAGGAAGCCCCAGAGTCAGCAGCCCCTATCACTCTTTCCTCTCCTAGCATGTACAAAAGTGATGAGGTATGAGCAAAGGATCAAATAAATCCCTGTGTACAGGTGTGCATCTGACACTGATTGTCCATCTGCAACAGCCTGCCAAGCAGCAGCTCCTGCATTTGGAGAGGTCCAAGGGGGTAAAAGCCCATGTTGCTGAGGAATCAGAAGGTTTTTCTGTGCCAGTCACCTTTGCATCACATTCCTCCCCTTGTTCAGCAACTGTGTGTTCCTCTCCAGTCGCTCAGCTGTTCACTGACAGGATTTTTTAAAGGTCCCTGGTGCTGCACAAGAAAGGAATAGAAACAAATTTAGGTGGTTAGAAATCAAGGCATCTAACACAACCCATGAGAGCACCAGCAACTCTGATAAAGATCTGTAATAGAAGTGGGTATCCCAACTAGTAGAGATCAGATCAATTAGAGCACTTATTGGGTAAAAAAATATAGTGTTTTAACTTTGAGTGTTGTTGGAGAGAATTGTGAGATAACCAATACAGAAAACACCATTAGAAGTCTATCAGTGCCACACACACACAAAAAACAGCTTGTGCTTGATTTTGGCACTGCACATGAACTCAAAACCAGCAACAAGGAGGTCATTACAAATGCACTAAGGGATGCTCCCTGAAAATGAGCTTCACATCCTTTTCAAGCCAGACCTGTGTGATGTTTTAATGTACAGTATTGGCGCTTTAACATCCCAAAGGAGTCTAGGCTCTACCTGAAGTTTATTTGGCCAATGCATAACACAGAATGTGAGTATCAGAAGGGCAATAAACATTATGGAAATCATGTTTGATGATACAAAGTTTGTCCAAAAGCCACTGGCACTAGGATGAAGTAGTCAAAACACTGTGAAACTCAGCACTCAGCATCTTCCTGCAGAGTGAAGAGAACTGGGATGGGACTGAAATGCTGCTTCTACCCCACTCCTCTGCAGACAGCCTGCACAGAGCAGGGCTTTGCCTCCTGCCTGGCATAATGTGTGGTGAGAGGCAGCACCCTGGGGTGGGCAGTGAACTCCTTCAGCCTCCTGCTTTTGGGGTTCATGCTCCCAGCTACAGTGCTGTTGCAGTGTTGGACCCCATTGCCTTCAGGCTGTGCTGCTGAATTCTTTTTTTTGGCAGGTCAATCAGCTTTTGGGTTTGCACCTGCAAGGTGAAAATCAGGATCTTGTGGTCATCATGAACCTCATGTACAGGATTGACTTCTCATAGGGATCTTCTCGAAGAGTAGGACTTTCTCATTTTCCTTTTCTCTGTGTGTGTGTGTGCACAATGTGCACGTGTGTGTGTGCATATAAATAAAGCCTAATAATATCATTAAATTAATTCCTCCTGTTGCTATAGGAACACACACTTACTATTGCATCAAGCGTGTACAGCAGAGGTAGATGATAAGGCTGACATCAGAGTAGATCTTTGGGCTTGTCTTCTAACACATTTTCTTTTTCAAAGCAGACCAGGGAAAAATTGGACTGGAGTGCCTGAAGCCCAGAGATGCAAATCAGGAATTGGCAATCTTTTCCCAACTTAGAGACAAACCAATCTTCACACCTAATATTAGCAAGCCCCACCTGGCATGCCAGCCTGTACCTGGGGCTGATTCCCAAGGAAATGAGTAGTGGACTGGTAGCAGTGCAAAGCATCTACCCTTTCAACACCTCTCAGTGATTAATCAGATTGGGGGAGAAAAAACCCAAGCCCCAAAACCCACCTGAGAAGCAGAGGCTTGCAGGGTGGCTAAGGATTCTAAAGTCACACTCTTCCACAGCAGGTGTGGTTTGCTCCTGGACTATTAGTGCTCTCAAATCAGTGTCCCATGCTGGATAGCAAATGTGCACACAACCATCCCCCACCAATGGGTACTGTTTTGGGGGCATCATGGTCCAA
Organism: Brachypteracias leptosomus; assembly: GCA_013401335.1. Classification (NCBI taxonomy): domain Eukaryota; kingdom Metazoa; phylum Chordata; class Aves; order Coraciiformes; family Brachypteraciidae; genus Brachypteracias; species Brachypteracias leptosomus. The sequence continues at coordinate 27,138 of VYZX01026568.1, forward strand.
ATGGTCTGGTGATGATCAAACCTTCACCCTGACCACCACCACCCCACACTGAGAGGCTGTGAAGCATCACAGCAGCAACCTCATCTCTCTTCTGCCCTGTTTGCAGCACAGAGAACTGTATTTACCCATAACTTCACTGGCAGGGCCATACAGCTGTCTCCCTATGATGCACAAGTTATAGACCTCTTGCTGAGATGGGCAGGTCACCTCAGGGATGTTTCCTTCCTGTCTATGGTCACAGCAGGACTACAACTCCTCTAAGGGGAAGGACCTTTTGACCTCTCTTTTGATTTCTAGTCTGTATCTGAGCACGGTGCAGCTCATGTCCAGCAAGCAGCCCCCTTGCCCTAGGCATGGAGCCTGAGCTGGAGCTGGGGACACTGACCATCATTCTGCCGGCTGCCAGCTGTGGAGTATCTTCAGGAACAGCTTTGTTTTGAAGGGTTTTCCCTGCTCTGCCTGTCCTCACTATGGCGTGTTGAGGAGGTCTTAGTCAGCGTGCTCAGAAGAGGCTTGGGGGGGTTTTAAGGGATTTTAACTTTCTTTATAACTAGCTTTTCAAAATCATGTTTTATCACATTGGGTTTGCTACTCTCTTTACAATCTCTTTGCAATCTTATTTCAATCTTATTGAAGATTGTAAAGGCTCTGACATGGAGCCTTGCCTTACAAGCCCCCCAAGTGCATGCTTTGAAGGGTAACCAATAGCTTGAATGCAGCAGTAATGTGAATGAAGCAATACTGTGGACAGAAGAGCAGCTCTGCCAGATTTCCGTTTGACTTACGTTGGGGTAGAGCTGTAAGCAGGGTGTGAACTGGCCAAGACTGTATCACAGTGTTCAAAATGATGAGGGCATGCAGGACACGGAGCTGAAGGAACCTGGGCATATTGCTACTTCCAGGCAATCAGATCATCAGCAAACAAATGGTTATCTGTTCACAAACCTCACAAAATGCAGTTAACCCCTGGGTCAGTCTCAGGCCAGCAAGGTGTAACATTTCAGCTCTGGCTTCCATCTTGTTTCATTTTGCTTTGCTTTTTTTCATTTCCATAGTGCTTTGAATGAAGACTGAGTAGCTCAGTCCTCAGCAGAGGTAAGCGCTGGTGGCCTCCATGAGCTCCATGCATCCCTTGGTCCTTTGTAAAGGCTGGGGATTGCTGAAGGAAGATGAACCCAGTATGTGAACCACATCCTCCCTTACAATCAGATATGAGGCTGTGCCAGCCCCAAGCTGCTGGTCAGGACCACCTTTTAGGGTGAAAAGGAAGAAAAGGAAAACCTTTGCTATGTAACCTGAGAGGACATAGCTGGCCAATATCTTAGAAACTTGGGAAGAAGGTGAAAAAACACCTTGATAGTGATTATAATAACAAAAAAATGAAGCCATCTGTGCAGTAGAGAGAAACAATTTCATATAACTCTATTTTGGAGAAAAATATCCTGCTACATCCTTTGCAGGCAATCAGCTGAAGCCTTGATGCACGAGGTCTGAAGACCATTGCCCTAATGCAGAAAAGCAGAGCTTTGCAGAAAGAGAGAAAGCAACTCAAGAGCTGGAAAGATCCTCCACCCCAATGCAGAGACCCACACTCATCCAGTTTAATCCCACCCATCCCTCCACACTCCTCAGAGCCTGCCCTATCACATACTTTAAAAATTATTGCTAGTTTCCATTTTATAAAGACATTTCTGATCCAAAACATAGATGCAAGTGTGGTTATCCATGTCAGCCGTCAACTCTTCCCTTGATACACAACTTTCCTAGGCAGGGCTGCACTCTCCAGGGAGCCTGTCTGGGAACTGTTCCCAAATGGCTCGTCTGTCCCTTATTCATAACTGAAATGCATCTGCTCAGGCTGCAATCCTTCAACCAGAGGATCCCGCTCTTCCCAGAGTGGTAGCTTGTCTTCTTGCTCCTTACACTACCACTAATTTTTGTGCTGGATCTAAACTTAACCAGTCATGGGCTGTTATTTTAAAATCATTTTCCAGTTTGTTGATACTGGATGATTTAAAAAAAAAAATATTACTAGGAGACACCAGTGAAGCCAAGAGCCTTCTATTCCACCCTCCCCCACTGTGCACTACTTGCTGCAATCTGGAAGCGAGGCAGGTTTTGACCTCTATGCCATACACCTTGTTAACACCACATCATGCAAACCTCTAACATCACAATGTCACACAGTGACAAGTCACACACTGGAGAAACCCAAGTGCATTTTTGTGCATTGAAGTGCTCATCCCATCAAAGCTGGGGTGGGTGGGGGGGAATATAATCCCATCACAGAGGGAAAGAAAAAGTTGTGTAGTGTGATCTGTCTTCTGAGAAGCTGCACAAACCACATTATTTAGGTTTACAGCATATAATACTCAGCTGCTACAGCTACTGGTGCGTCATTTTGAAGCCAGAAGGACCTTTCCCCAGTAAAATATATTGGAGGAGTTTTCAGAGCTTTTTAGAACATTTCTGGAACTGGAACTGCAAGAGCATCCACAGGCTGATCTAAATGATGTCCAGGTGGCACCAACATTTCCACCATTAAACTCACGTTCCCAGCCATTGCCTTACACTTCGGAAAACCAGCCATTTTAAAGCCCTAAATATACATCTGAGTGGTTGGTGTTGCATTCTGTTTGCACAACATAAATGTCAACAGAGCCTGACCAGGGGTACCCTAGGCAACAGCTAATTTTGAGGTCAGTGATTAACTCTTCTTTGTCAGAACATAATCTACCATCAAATTATCTCTAGCTGTATATAGCACTTTCTGGATTAAAAAACCCCTTGTTGCTATTTTAAAACACTGAAAGCCATTAATACTAGTGGTGAGTGGTGTTTGCTGCATTTTCTCCTGGTTGAAATACTGATGTTCATGAGGGGAGCAGTCCCTTAGGGAGGCTGCCCCCCTACTCCGGGGTTCCCAAGAAGAGGAACCAAAGGCTCAGCTCAGCTGCTGCACATCGTGCTGCTGTGTTTGTGGCCATAGCAGGGAGCAATCGATTTTTATTTTTTATGGCACATATACACACTTCCTTGATTAGATAAAAAGTGGATGCTACCAATTAGCACATATATCAACAGCTTAGTAAAGTATCGATGTTCAACGTGCATTTTGCTCCTTCCCTCCCTCCCCAGAGCACTTTGCTACCTTCAGCTCTTCAAACTCTCTCATCTTTTCATGAACTTCAAGCTAGTGACTCACTCCATAATTTTGAGTTTAAAGCTCTCTATATTCCAGTACTGTGTTTCAAACTCATTTTTCTATCTCACAGGGCTTTTTGGAAATAATAATGAAAACCTGATAGGGTATATTAAAAGGCCATTCTAATGGTCACCTCAGGAAACAGGCCCCTCTGCAGGGATACAGAGATCAAACAATTGTCCTTCTGCCTGGAAAACTACTCATTTGTGATCTATATCAGTATGAGCATTTGTTTGGGGGGTTCCAGATGGATGGATATTACAGCACTGGGCCCTGCCCCTGCACTTGCTACTGCAGAGCTGAGCATGTGCTCCCCTGCGGGGTGAGGAGGAGGGGAGTGGTCAGGGAGAGGGCAATGGGCTTTGCTTGCTGCCAGCACCTGAGCATTGCTTTGCCTATGGATTTTTTCCAGCCTTTTCTGCTGCCTTGGGAGATGTATCCAACTCGGCCCCTATGCTCTGCCCTGTAAGCACCCTGTGATGCTAATAACTGCAACCTTTACCTTTATATAATAAAGTTTACTTTTATATGAAAGCTGATACCACCAGAAAAAAAAAAAAGAGAGAGAGGGAGAGAAAGAAAGAAAGAGAGAAAGAAAGGAAGAAAGAGAAGGAAGGAAAGAAGGAAAGAAAGAAAGAAAGAAAGAAAGAAAGAAAGAAAGAAAGAAAGAAAGAAAGAAAGAAAGAAAGCAAGAAAGAAAGAAAGAAAAAAGTTTTATGAGAATTTAAAATTCTCTCTTACTGCTGCATCTAAATAATCGTCAATTTGTTTCTTGCTGGCAGGAACCCAGTCTGTTGAGCAGCAACAAGTTTGTTTTGAAGTTGTTTTAATTTGTTCTCTTAGAAGAAATGTCTTTGCTAAGTGTTGCCAAGCTGACTTGTAAAAAAATATGAAACTCTATTTCTATCTGGAAGACTCAAATAAAATATACAAATATTACATCAAATAAACATTATAATAAGGGTATATATATGTAGATGCTACTGATTTAAACCTGAGTCATTAATGTCTCTGAGTAATGCCTAATTTGACATATAATACATTTGGCTGGGATGTATGGATTTGTGTTTGTGATGCTGAATTCCCAGGCCAAGCACCCCAGGACAATATTCTCATTGGTGGGCAGGAAGTTTGCTTTCTCCTCTCATTGTGACCTGCTACTGAAGGTACAAATTTCCTCTCTGTAGTAGCTCTTCACCCACTTTCTCACCATTAATAAGAGCATATATTTTCTTCTGCCTTTTTAGTACATAGTCTTCTCTGATGTCTAGGATTTCTCATAGTTCAGTAAGTCAAGCCCATCCTGTGTTTCTTGGCTACCACCTTGTAATTAGGGAGGTTAGTTGAGCCTTAGAAGAGCTTGCCTATGGACAAACGCCATCACTGGAGTTTTAAGGAGAATTTAAAGGGATTTTTAAGGGCAAATTGGAATCCCATCTATCAGGGATAGCTTAAGTATAGCTGATTTGTACTGAGGCTTTGTGGAGATATACCCACATAAGTACAGGAAAGAAAGTCTGACTACAACCTTGTATGGTGATTGAAGATGGGGATTTTGGCCCTGTTTCAAAGTGGATGTTTCTATATTACATGCAGTGACTGTTTAACTCCTGTCTCTGTTTAAGGCTCAGGGTGATCCCCACAGAGCAGAATTAGTTTCACTCCTCTTCCCCCCTACTCTTCCCTCCGAGGGGAGGAAGAAAGGCCTCACACAATGTTGGAAACCAAGATCACAACTTTTAACAGGGAACAACAAAAGAGATATTAAAGGAAGGGGAATATACAGAGGTATTAAGGGAAGGTATATATACAAATATATACAACACCAATCCTCAGATGTTGCTGGATTCCTCCCGAGCTACGTGGAGTTGTAGCAGCCACAGAGAGGTGCGGAGCCAGCAGCAATCCCAGCAAGGAAGGGGTGAGCAGAACTTCCTGTGTCCCTTTATAGAGTGTGGCAGGAAGGGGAGTGGAATAGCTGCTCCACCTGTCCCTCCCCTTCCCCAAACCTTAAACCACAACACTCCACATAGATGTTGGCCCAAATTTTGGTAGGACATATAGTTAATTAATTCCTGTGGGAGATACGGAGCAGAAAATCAGATCTTGCCCTCCATTTCCATAGGGACTTGTTCAGCACCTAAAGGTCTGTGTCTGGACAAACGTTCTCCCTTAGATTTTAAAAAAATGGATTAATAAGCCTTGCTCAGGTCTCTAAAAACAAGGACATGGCTACCAATTTTGGGTAAAGAGTTCTAGTGCAGATCCCTCTCAGTCAGGGGTGCAGCTCTGCTTCCTCGGCACATCCCTCTGGCTATCTCCACGGAGGTCAAAGCCAAGCTTATTCCCTTTTCCATTTGGATCCTGCTCTGAGCACTATTTGCTCGAGGGATCCTCATCATTGAGATTCCTGGCTTAGAAATAGATTTTTTCCTACTTTGTGGGAAACACATACCTTGTTGTAGTTTCCCAAGTCCATTATGGGGACTGGCCTGCAGAGCTGATTCTGTGCTGCAGGGAGGGAAATTGCTCATGGGTGATGATGGGGCTGTCTTCTTGCAATTTCTGAGAGTAATTTCAGAGAAGAAGATGGGCACTGTGCTTTTTATACAATGAAATCTATTTTTAGCTTCCATTCTAGTACCTGGAAAAATTGTTCTCAAACTTGCTATTACCTTTAATGAAAAAAATATATCTACGCCCTCCTGTGTAGTAGTTAATCAGCTACTTATAGGATCACATGAAACAACACAAACATTGTTGTGAAATAAACTTGAAGCTTCCTTTGACAAAGCTGCAAAAATACATTGGTTAAGTAAATTCAGGAATTCCTCACTTAGATGTGCAGAACCCCCCTTGAGCAACTTAAAGGGTAGATTGAAGCCATTTAAAAACTCAAGCAAAAAGGTTTTGGAAAAGTTTAAAAGAATGAAAATAATAAAAGACCTTGTTCCATCGCACTTGATGACACATCTAACAATGAATGACCTTTGCTGCTGCCTACTTCTTTCCATCAACAGAACAAGCAAGATTCAGTATTTAGATTCAGTATTTTCATCACTAATCTCTAGAAATAAACAGAGTGGATCAGAGGCTATCTTTTTAACTAAAGGTAAGCAATGACTGTTCCTTTCCTAATGAACTCTATACAAACCCATGTGCAGCTCTTTTAGCTTCCAGGCACTGCTGGCAAACATTATTCTTTTGGTCCTCTGGTTTAGCCTGGCTAGTTGGTGGAAGTGGACTGACAGATGTGGAGATTGCTAAGCAGATGTGTAGATCACTCTCATAGTCACTGGGTCCCTACCAAAGGCAGTATGAAAGCTCAAGCACCTGAAAACCCAAACATCTCTGGGTGGTGAGCACTCAGAAGAGGCATCTCCTAGGATAAAGTCCCTGTTTGACTAAGCTTAAGAGGTCAAAGATGCACCAAAAATTCAGCCTGTCTGAAGTAGGAGAAGAAGCGCTCATAATGTGGAACCATGCCACTGTCAGCCATGGGCAGAACTGGCAGCTGCTGAAACTGTGGGGTGGGGCAGGGAGAGGAGAGGCTGGGTGGGAATCCTACCCCACAAAGGAAAAGGGGAGGAGGAAGACTCTCGCTTTAAATTGCTGCAAAGTCCTTTGAGAGACATAAGTGAAAGCTCAAAATACTGTTTGCTATGCTTTTATTTTTCTATACATATCCTCATTTATATTCTGTTCTCACTGAAAAAGAAATGCATGATAGCTCAAACTCTGCAGGTTTCAACTTAAGGTTCAGTCTGAATTCATCCCTGACAATAAGTATTTGTTACACTATTTAAGGCATATTTTCACCTGCTTATGTGAAGTTTTATGAAGGACCACAAAAACGGTCAGAAGGCTAGAACACCTCTCCTGTGAAGAAAGGCTGAAATTGTTGGGATTGTTCATCCTGAAGAAGAGAAGTCTCCAGGGAGACCTTATCACAGCCTTTCAATACTTAAAGGGGGCCTATAAGAAAGATGAGGACAGGTCTTTTTAGCAGATCCTGTTGCAACAGGACAAGGGACCATGGTTTTAAAGTAAAAGAGGGTAGATTTGGACTAGATAGAAGGAAGAAATTTTTTACAATGAGGGTGGTGATGACACTGGAAAATGTTGTCCACAGCAGTGGTAGAAGCCCCATCCCCAGAAACATTCAAGATCAGGTTGGGCGAAGCTCTGAGCAACCTGATCTAGTTAAAGATGTCCCTGCTCACTGCAGAGGAGTTGGACTAGATGACCTTTAAAGGTCCCTTCCAACCAACCCATTCTATAATTCTATAAGTTTGCCCCTGTACTTTCTGCTAGCAATTCAGAAACCACATAAGACGTAGTTCTGCTTTCCCAGGCACCTATAAAATCCATTGGAAAAATGCAGCTTTATGAATGCAACAGAGTAAACCAGGATTTTCATCCCAAGCACACACTAGAAAAGCATGATAGTTGTATTTATGCAATCCTATGTAGCCTTACTGTGCAAGTAAAATAGATTTTACAGACAAGTAGGCTGGTTTTTGGACTGTATCTGCACGAGGGACAGAGCAACCAAGCAGCTAAGACTCACCAAAGGAGTCTGACAGCACTGTGAGTGCTCCATCAAGAAGTACAGTCAAGGAGCACATGGGAAACATGGTGTGTGGTGGAGAACCCAGACTCTGTAGGATGTGATTGAAATGCTAAATGTTGCTTGAACCCCTCTGAGGTTTATATCATCAGTAGGTTTTGCCATACAGCATGTTTGGTGGACACCTGTGTAAATTTGAAGGATCAGCCAGGGGTTATAATTAACGAGGACCTAGTCATCACTGACACCAGGTGACGCAGCTGAGTTCACTGAGTCAGGAAAACAGTAAACTTGAAGAGTTGCCTAAATAGATTGATACGTGTTTAAAACATCTTTTCATACCAGCTGCATAGAAATCTCTGAAATGCCAGCACTGGTTAGCTCACCATCTGTGTAATCCCTCTCTCTCTTCCCCTCCTCCCGCCCTTATTTTAAGGCTTCTTTATGTTGCCAGAAGAAAAATGACTCTTCAATATTTTTGGCGTGTTATTGGAAACATAAATTTTGAAGTGCTTTTTTGTTTTGTTTTGTTCCAACTCATGCTATGTAAAGCACATTTAATAATACTTAACTTTTACTCAGCCTACTTATTGATCATTAAAGAACGCCAACCATCAAAATAATCCATAGTTAACTGAAATTAAGTAATCGCATATTGAAATTACAACACAATATTGCTCAGCTCTCAGAACAGATGGAGAAGTCAAGCAGAGAGTTTTCAGATTATTTCAGCAACTTTTAAATTTTGTTGCTGCTTAAATTTCAGAAATTTGCTGAGATAATTACTGAATTATATCATACACTGTGCTTAGATATGCACTGCTGAAAGGTAGCTTTTTCTTCTTATATTCTCCAGTGAGATCCGTGGATCCACTCTCAGCTAGGAAGCCAAGATGAAAACATCTTGATGACTGTTTCCTACAACCAGTTAAAATTAAGAGCAATCCAGATGGCTTACCTTTTGTTAGAATGATTGAAGCAAGAAGCTATACTAAGAAGATAAAAGGCCTTTAGCGATAGCTCTGGAAATATAAACAGTTCCCAAGGAGGTGTAAGCATTTTGGTAAGCATGGAGTTGATCACTAATCCTGCCAGTTGATATTCAACAATGTGAGGGATATGAGGGAGAACCACAGCAGCGCTGCTTGCTGAGCTTGGTAAGAACCTGACATGGACTGTAAGAGCATCCTCCTCTTGAAATTTGAAGAAATGCAGGGACTAGAGTGTCAGAAGAGCTCGGAAAACACCTTAGAACAAGGAGCAAAGTCAACCTGGACACATGTATCTCCCTTTCAGAAACAAACTATGATGCTTGAGCAATTCTTTCACTGGGAGACATATGTGACAACAGATAAGGGGTGTGTGATTGGACTGGTTCACAGATTCAAAATTCTTCCTACATCTTAGTCTGATATCCTAATGCTCTCATGAGGTTTCACCACACATGAAATTACCTCTGCCTTGGTAGCATGGACTCTCAGTGTTTTCAGTTAAGGAAAAGGTATTTGACAACAGAGAGGTTTAAAATTACATATATCCAGAACATAAAAAGCAGACACTGTCTTACGATATACATGATATTATAGAAAAGACCTGCCACACACTTGTTTCCCAGAGGTAACAGGATGGTCAAAGATGTGATAAATCGCCCACAACTGGGACCTTCCACACCACATTTTGTTACTGAAAAGCAGACAAATGACATGTTTCTCTCTATGGTTTACAGGATGTCAAAACAAATACTGCAGACCTTACAGTTTCATTGTGGAGCTCAGCTGATTCATGTTTGTAAACCTGACTTGCTAAATTTGAATGGCACCATTTTTAATTCATTTTGAAAAATGTTTGGAATAATTTATCCTGACACAGCCATTTTAATTAATGTTGAAATAAACCACCTCTGTTTGGAGGCTAGATCTGTGGATTTACTCTGGGCAAGTCCAAAATTTTACTTTGCCTTGGATTTTACCTTACCTTCTTTCTCCTTGCTGTTTAGCATCCATTTCTGCACTGTGATTCTTGTGGTCTCAGTCTTAATCTTAATCCAAGATAACGTTGACCATACCCAACCCATTCCCTACTTGGCAAGGGGAGTAAGATAATATTGCATTTTCTGAAGTATAGTGGGGGTATCTAATCAAGTGTTTGAGCCACATAGGCTTGCAAACGCTTCTTAAACCTTCTTGCAACCTGTTTTGCTGCAATTACTGTTGTAATGCCTGGATAGGCACAGGAGAATATATGGGCAGTGGGACACCACGCAGAACAAGGGGCTGTGGGCATAAGTTACCGTGAAGGGAAGTCCAAGTAGATAAAATGGAAAAATCTTTGCAGTTGAGGGCAAAGTGTAGGCAGAGGTTGCTCAGAGAGGCTGTACAATCTCCTTTCATGGAGGTATTCAGACTTGACTGAATGAGACCCTGAAGCAAACGTCATGGTTGATGATGTCCCTGCTCTGAACAGGTGGTGAGATCAAAGAGAAGCCCCAGATTAAACCTCCACAGCTCCCTTCCAGATTAAACTATTCTGAGATTCCTTTTTCAGAAATCCTGGGAAGCAATGGCTTTGGTTGTTTATAGAGATACAAAGTGTCCGCTGCTTGTCTTGATAATAATGTTTAGCCTGCAGGAGGATGAGGATGGATGTAATGAACACTGACACTCTAATTCCCTTTGAATGTGCCCAACTTGATGGCGTGGCCTGTGTGCCTTCTTCATTTGGACTGTCCAAGACAGTAAACACATTTTCTTCTAATGAATTTTGCAAAATTGTGCCTGAATGGTTTGCATGCTGTTCCCATAACCAAGAGGTCATTTTATGCCCACATTCGTTTGATCAGCAGTTACAGAACAAACACACTCTCCCGCACTGGGAGGGGGGGAGCAGCTTTTGGCTTACCCCTCAGTGCTAGGAAAGCCACCTTACTGAAGATGGAAACTACCTGCTGCCCACCTTCGTTTGGCACCGGGCTTGGCAGTGACTGGCACAAGGCAGTTATCTTTCCTTGGCTTCATCGATTCATGTGCTTTAGAGAGGGAGCACTTTGGCTGCGGGCTCACTAAGGGACACAAAGGGCGGCACAAGGGGAGAGCCGCTATTTTTATGCCCGTGCAATCGGGGCTTGCTCCGGTTTGATTGTATTTTGGGAGGACCTCAGGAAACTGTGCAGTTGCTTTCGCTGCTGAACGATTAACCCTGAAGTATATATTGTTCGGGAAGAGCGCGGAGCTGGCCTTTTTACAGCAATCTATAGGGCTATTTGGGAACGTTTACATTCGGCGCTGTACGAAGCTCCCCGCTAAATTTGGAGCCATCGCAGCCAGCGCTGTACGAATACAAAACTTCCCGTTCTCTCCCCACTAACGAGCTGCGGATGGCATCCGAGGGGGACAACCTGCTGCAAAGGGGGGTAAAGCAGCAGTGGGAGGGGAGAGGAGCCAGGACCGGGCGAGCAAGAGCTCCCCCTGGCCCCCAGTTGCGGGGGCCCTTCGCTTCTGCCCCCGAACAAACCCCCGGGCTCCAGGGCCGCGCTGCGCCCCGGGCTGGCCCCGGAGCCGAGCTGGAGACGTGCGGAAAGCGCTGCGCGACGATGCCCCTCCCGCCCGGGCNCCGCCCCCCGGCTCCCGGTCGCCGGCAGTGGCGGTGGCAGCGGCAACAGCAGCGCCTCGCTGGAGCTGTCGTCGCAGCCCCCCGCGCCCGCGCCCCTCAACCCCTGGGACGTGATGCTCTGCGTCTCCGGCACCGCCATCGCCTGCGAGAACGCCCTGGTGGTGGCCATCATCTGCTACTCGCCCGCCCTGCGCACCCCGATGTTCGTGCTGGTGGGCAGCCTGGCCACGGCTGACCTCCTGGCCGGCCTCGGCCTCATCCTCAACTTCGTGTTCCAGTACGTGATCCGCTCCGAGACGGTCAGCCTGCTGACGGTGGGCTTCCTCGTCGCCTCCTTCGCCGCCTCCGTGAGTAGCTTGCTGGCCATCACGGTCGATCGCTACCTCTCCCTCTACAACGCCCTCACCTACTACTCGGAGAGGACTGTGCTCTGCATCCACACCATGCTGGCGGGCGCCTGGGGGGTGTCCCTCTGCCTGGGGCTGCTGCCCGTCCTGGGCTGGAACTGTCTACACGACCGCGCCGTCTGCAGCGTCGTCAGACCCTTGACCAAGAGCAACGTGACGCTGCTGTCCGCCTCTTTCTTTCTTATTTTCCTCATTATGCTCCATCTCTACATCGAGATCTGCAAGATCGTTTGCAGGCATGCTCACCAGATAGCTCTCCAGCAGCACTTTCTGACTGCTTCGCACTATGTTGCCACCAAAAAAGGAGTCTCTACCCTCGCTATAATCCTCGGGACTTTCGGAGCCAGCTGGCTGCCTTTTGCCATCTACTGTGTAGTGGGCGATCCCGATTACCCTTCCGTGTACACATATGCCACACTTCTACCTGCTACCTACAACTCTATGATCAACCCCATCATTTACGCCTACAGAAACCAGGAAATCCAGAGGTCCATGTGGGTGCTCTTCTGTGGCTGCTTTCAGGCTAAAGTGTCCTTTCGCTCACGCTCCCCCAGTGATGTCTGAGTGACTTTTCTCTCTGTCATACTGCACCGAGTGACAATCTACCCAGTGAACTATCACAGTGCCTGTTCTAAACTTCAAACTACATTGTGAGGTCGTTGGAAACATGCTTAAGTATTAGCACTTTACACATTTGTTATGTCTGAGAGTGGTTCAGGATATGGAGTTTCGGGTTCCGTGACAAAAGGAAATGTGGTTGTATATAAATTTGCACATCACGTTTGTAAAGTGAAGACATTCTGATACTGCTTAATTATAGCACCTTATTTCTAGCTGCTGACCTGCCAAAACAGTGTTGCCTTTTTGAAGGGCAGAAAGAAAGGAAGTTGTGGTTTTGTTGTATTTGTACATGTGTGCGTTGGGGGTATGTGTTTATGTATGTATGTGTGTGTCTATAATTTGCTGCACAATATTAATAAATTATAACATTTTGTATACAAATAAAAACATGTAAGATGTGATATAACTTTGTGTGTTTAGGTGCTTTTAGAAATAAGAGAGCTGGCAGATTTGCCAGGTGAGCCAAGTGCCTTTGTTTACTTTTGAAAGCTCCCCATGTAATTCTGCCTAAAGAGATCATCATTCACTATGGAGATGAGATACTGCACCAAGAAAGGCACCTTCCTGCTTGCTTGTTTGTTCTCTTCTTCAGTCTGGCAAAGAGAGTGTAATGAAGAGCACAAACTCCTTTTTTATTCTCCAGCAGCCAAAGAAACAAAGTCCAGTCAAATAGGCTGCTAATGACAGCTATACACTAAGTTTTCAGTACCTTTAGTCTTTGAGTTATAAGTTAGCCCTTTATGATAATGCTCCATTAAAAAGTTATCATACTGTGGGGAGAAATCAGAATCTAAGCTGGGCTTTTTTTTCTTCCCTCTTCTAGTCTATCACCGGAAAAAAGGAAATAAAAAAAGTCATAGTATTCTTTCCTAAAAGCCTGTAAAATGCCACAATAAATTGACTTTTTTTATCATCCACAGTTCTGAGGGGAACCTGAATTGTTTCCCCCTCTCCTTTTTTAGGACTGCATGCTGTAGAAAAATCATTTAAGTGCACCTTTGCTGTCTGCCTGTCTCGGAGCAGTACACAGTTTTCTGATAATCCCATGTCTTCAGTGGCTTCAAAGAGCCCATCAGAGGTCAATGTTGTTCAGAGTTCGGAAACACTTCTTCACTCCGGTTCAAATTCACCAGTGACTGATTTATTCAGAGCAATAACACACGTGGCAGATTTCAGAAGCAGTGTTGCTGCTCACTTATTTATAGTTATGCTACATTTATATCTTGGTTATTTTATAGTTTATCATTATCACTTCAATTTGTATTTAAGGGCTGAAACAGATTACTTTTATGTGCGTAGTACCATACAAAAAGTTTGGAGTAATGTGTTTCCCAGTTTATGACTTGGCAATGCATCAAGCATTTGACTGCTGAGGCCACAAGGATCCAATAAGCCTTGGCGAGGCTGTGAATCAGTATTGCTCTATTTATTTGAGTGCAAGTCTTATGAAAACAGGTATCATTTCACTGATAATACAAAGATATTTCTTTTTTTTAAAAAAACCCTTGTATTCCAGACTCCGCTAGCCCCATTATTTGTATCAATTCTAATAATCATGAATGTGGCATTGTAATTGATTAATACCTTCGGGCAGGCAGTTTATCAGGGCACCGTAGTAATGTTACAAGTATAATTTCAACCAGATCTTAAGAAAGGTCAAAAATGCTGCTCGATTTACCAACTCTAAAGTTGCTAGAGAGCAAGATTTTTTTCCCCCCTCTTATAAGCCCTCACCTCATATGCTACATTTAAGCAAGAAAATAAAAGGGAGCAGGGCCTGCCCCCTAGCCCTGTGGCCCGGTGGCACAGAGTGTGCCTAAGCTCTTTTCCCCCCCTCCAAAGCCAGGGACCAAACTACTGGCTGGAGCATCTTGGCCCTGCTCTAGTAACCTGCATAGACTCAGCCAGAGATGCTGCATCACCCACAGCAGTAACTGCTGAGAGTGAAGACCAGTGAGTGCTTCAAGCTGGTGACATCTGGCAAAACTTCCTGGTAAAACTGGAAAACATGCCATCTGATAGGTTTTAGCCTCATAAATTTTTGTCGTTCCTATGTGGACTGCAGCAAAACCATGAGAGTAAAACCATCGGTTCTGTTGCTGTTTCCTGCAGGCAACGCTCCATGCTGGGATGCAGGTCCTCACACCCTGGCACTGAAGCTGCACCCAGATGTGAGACGCTGAGTAGGATCTGAGCAGGCTCCTGGGAGCTCTGTGGAGGCTCTGGAGAGCAGTAGTGGCTCTAAATGCCCCCAGGAGAAATTACTTATGTGTATCTTTAGATGCTGAAGCTAGGGAGAAAGAATCTGATAGAGACCACCCCTGATGCCAAAAACCTAAAAATTAGATATACAAAAATTTAGATGGATAGAATCCTACTTTAGTAATAAACCACTTAATCCAGTAGTGAAAAGGACTTAGGTGAGTTACTTTTCCAGTTTTAGCCCAACATGTTATTTGCTTTGTTTCATTTTTTACTATAAGACCACATTTTCAGTTTAGCACTTCTCCCAATGATTTACTGTATCTACAAAATAAAGCTGGATCCCTCCTGTTAAAGATGTGACACTTCTAAGATACTTCCCCAAGCATTCTTCCACTCTTCTAGGAAGCAAATTTGGGTTACAGTGATCTTAGTAATTCATTTTGTTGTGACAAATGTGAGTTTTTTCCATATAACACATTCAGAAATATTTTGCTAATTCATGATTTCTGGGAAAGACTAAGGCAAAAGAGGAGAGAGTATTTTGATGGCTTTTGGTTAGCCCTGAGAGTCGAATTGATGTCAACCCAGTTGCAGCAAAATACAGCCTTTCATTTTCAAAGCAAGTCCTGATCTGCAGGGATACCTGAATAGAATAACATCAAGCTGGCAACATAATCTCTTGTCTCCCCAAATAACATCTCACTTTAGAAAAAGAAGAGCTGAAATTCCTGATGAAGGAAGTCCAGGAATTGTGAATAGCATGACGTCTGTATTTTCCTTGCTGAGTTTTTAATCAAAACTGCAGACATTTATTTGAGAAAATGATGTTACATTCTCAGTATCTGGACTCACAAACTTCTCCTGTTGTCAGACAATGGCGCTTTTGCCTTGATCATGAAGTGATTTGTGGAAGACAAAAATTCCTGGACCCCCATTGCCAATCTCTGGGCAGCTCATCACTGTGTCTCCCACTCAGCCCTGATGGGGAGCCAGCTAGTGGGGCAACCAAGTACTCTGACTGCTCTTGTATTGCCAAAAGTCAACGGGCAACTTTGCCTGCATAGAGACTGCAGAACTGCAATAGAATTTGCCATTACCAGCGGTGAACACAGATCGTTCCTTGTCCCTGCAGGCCCATGTGCTCAATAGTTTTTACGTTCTCACATTAATGCTGCCATCTGTGAGGGGAGAAAACACACATCGAGTTAGGTGCAAGGATCAGGCCCAGTGTTTGGTAGGGATATATTATATGTAGTCTTAACTGAAAATGGAAATGAGATTCCCTGCTTTATCACCCTTAAACATTCTTTGGCTGCTGCTTCTGAAGTAGATGAAATAATGTCAATCTTGGTCTAAAGAGCTCCCAGCCTGCTCCCACTAAAACCAGTATTGCGCATCAGCCAAGATAATGACAGTATCTCATTATAAAAAATTACCATTTTGAGGCAGCAAGTCCTTGGCCTCAGCTCCAATTTTCATTAGAAACTAATGGTTTATTACTAACCTTGAATACTTTGCAGGGCTCGCAGTGCCTGAAAAGGCCAGATCCTGGTAATTTGGCTTGCATGAAGCGCCTCTCTCTGTGATTAGCTCTCTCATTTCGGTGGGAGCAATTACAGGAAGAAAAGCACAGCTCTGGGTAGGGAGGCCGGGTCAGGAGTCAGGCCGAAAGCTCCCCCGCAACCACTTGTTTTTCTGTGGGGCTTCTGCCGAAATCAGCGGTGTAACGGTGGAAACGAGACTGACTCTGCAGGCTGCTTTGTATGACTCACTGGATATTAAAAAGCCAGCTGGATTCAAAATCACAGGTCAAACAAAATGTCTTTATTTAGCTAAGCAAACAAAAGGACAAAACACTTTTAAACCTGAAAAGTGAGTCTGTACATATTTTTATCAATGTAATGATCCACAGGTACTAAGTAACACCCAGCGAAGCACTAGAAGCTCTAATCTCCATTCTGCTGCTCTCATTTTAAATTTTTTAATGAGGTAAAAATAATTTCTAATAGCGCAGCTGCTCCTAAGCTTTTCAGCTAGATTTGGTGGTAGTTGTTTAAAAAGAAAAAAAGACAAGAAGGAGAATAAAAACCCCATGTTTTTTCCTTCTTGCTCCTTCATGATGGAGATGTGCAACTTGGGGGGTGAGAAGTGATGGAGCAGGTGTGATTCAGCTCTGCACGGAGGACAAGCACATCTGAAGCTCTCCTTAACCCCTGCTGGTTTTGCTTGTTTGAGGGACACTGAGTTGTGATGTGCCTCCCCACTGCCTGGTCATCCCATCCTCCCTGGGACCTGCTGCAGCTGAAAGCTCATGGAGCAACTCCTGAGCTGCTGCCTTTTGCTCAGGAGTGCCACACAGAACTCCCCTGGGTGGAAAGCCAGTGTGCCTTTCACTGCCCTCTCGATGTTTAAGCTCTTTCCTTTGACTACAGAAAGCTCTCCCAGGGAAAACATTCCCCCAGGGGCAGTTTCATTTATTGAGGGCAGTAACATATCATGGAAATAACCCAACTGCTGCTGGAGCACCTGGAGAGCTATATGCGCTGACTGAGCATTGACAGTTGATGTGGCAACCGGTTCAGTGGAGGCAGGTCTGCTCATGTGTGCTCTGTCTGCTGCAAAGAAGTGACAGAAGGCAGTAGGAGGTGAAGCAATAGTGTGGTCCCTGTGCAGGGACCACACGTTAACAACAAAGCCCAACAGTGAAGGGGATTTTCCAGCAGATTCTCATCCTTCTTTTCTCATTCTAATTTGTTGGCCTCATAATACAAATAGTGCGAGAGAAAGAGCAAGAGAAAAAATGAACATGCTAATATCTGTGTTAGGGAAAGAGAGCAGTGGTTCAAAGCATGATGCACAACACAGAGACAGCTCCTCCAGCAGGTACCTCAGATACATCACCTGAATGTGGTGCACCTTTCCAGCAATGGGAAATATTTCTTCACGTCAGCATAATTTGCGTTATCATCAAACCTAGACACCTCAAGTGGACAACTGCAGGTGCAGGCAGATCCCTTGAGCTGCCCAACCTACCATGAAGGAATAAATCATAGTCCAGATCCACCTTTCAGCCTGCTGTTGAACACAACTAAACTTCTGTCTGCAAGCCCAAACTTAGCCATCACCTACAAGACAATGTGCTTCTTCCATCCCCTGCTGCCCTCTGTGCCCCTAACACACTGGCTTTCTCTCCACCAAGGCAGAACAAGAGCAGAGTCAAGTGCTGTGCTCACCATCTCCCCCTGCACCTGAGCACAGCTAGCCTTGCTTGACTTGATGCTCCTTGCTGTTTCCCTTAAAAAACAGACCTTTTCCTTTGTTTTCAAACAAAGGAGCCTGTGTCTCTATCATGCATGTTTGGGTCCAGAGCAGGAACATTTTGCATCCAATTACGATGCATTAAATGCAAGAAAAAGATCAAAACCATTAAAAAAATGAAACAAAAAATGTAATGTCCCAATGTCTCAGAAGCCAAGAGGTGTCCTCAATGTCTTTGTTACATCCTATTTATGTTTGCTGTTTTTGTATTGTCTCTCTTTGTGCTTTATGTCATCGATGGACCACTGCACTACTCTGTTACCCCATGTGAACTCTGGTTCACGCCTCCACATCTCCAGAAAGTTGTGCCTTGTTATGGATCTTTCAGTTACTGGAACATCTCCTGAAGGTGCTGTTTCCTATAGCAGTGTGAGACAATGGGAGCTCACTCTTTGTCTCACTCACAGCTGGGCATGGTGTCAGAACCTGGCTGATGAGAATACCTGCCAACGTTTGGCTGCACTTTGTTACCCAGCTTTTGCCCATTGCTGATGCGCACAGCATTGCAGGAGGTGTCGAGTGGAACCAGCAAATCTGAATAACTGTTAAGGGAACTTTTCTCTGAGTTGAGCTGTATCTCTGTACATGTGCATTTCTTTATAACTAAGTAAACAGGAGTTACAGTTCTGTAATCAAGAAAAAGAAACAATACTGTGTGAGTTGAGCTCCTGATTCTATGTACCTCTCCAGCTTTACTCGGAAAGGAAAGAAGATTCCCATTTTCCTTGATTAGTATGTAAAATCCACACCGAAGCAGATTTTAAAGATGTGTCAGCATTTAAAAGTGAGAATTAGATGCTTAGGGTCAGAATTAGGAAAAGGATTTAAACAGCCATATTCATTAAGGTGGGCCCCTTAGCAATCTTACTGACTGAACCTACAAGTACCAAATCAATCATCTGCTTTACATTTTTATCCTCTGTGCCCTTATAGCTGGGCAGCAGCATGTGCACAGGGTGCTTTGCTTCTTCACAGCCCAAGCAGCCTTGAAGCTGCTTTCCCTCCCTAAACTCAGCAGGGATTGAGGAGCTCTATGTCCTTACACCAGCGTTTCCCACATGGCTCTAGTTGGTAGGAAAGCATGGGAACACATTGTGGGATACAAATGATCCAGGTTTTTCTCTCTGCACTGGCCAGTGTTTCCATGAGCTTAAGCTCACTCCAGCGGAGGAAGGGGCTGAGCCCAGGATATTGGCAGAGAGGGATTTTTTGTGAAACGGGGCTTTCTCAGCACTGTTGAAAACACTTGTTTCTCTAGCAGAGGGTGGTTTAGTTCAATGACGTGGGGATGGCAGCAATAGGCTTACTGCGATGCTTTGGGCACAGGGGCTGGATGGGGTCAGGAGAAGGTGAATCAGCTCCAGAGGAAGGAAAGGAATTCTGAGCTGGGGGAATATTTTCATGCTTTTTTCCCTGCTACTCAAAGTCTAGCTCCTGTCTGGTTTAAAAGAAAGTTGTTTCTCCTGGGAAGCAGTTTCTCCAAGTAGGACACTTGTTTTATGGTTACTTCAGTTTGTAGCTTAATTGAAAGGTTAAGATTTTTCAGGGGAGGTTTGGGAAAAGGTTTTAAGAATTAGCTTGAGCCTCCTGTCTTTTTTTGATATAAGGTGTGTTTTGTATGGATCAGTACTCATTTTCTTACCTACAAGACAATGGCATGCAGATTAATACTTACATTTAAAACCAAGGCAGAAGGAGAGGCTCTGGAAACATTCTCCAAGACACAGATTGTTTAAATAAAGGTTGATTCTCCTATAAAATGTAATTAGAACTATGACACACTTTGAATGATGGATTTTTTTTTAATTATCACCTTCTGTGACACATTATCCTTTGCATCACAATGAGATAATGTGATTGTATACCTGCAGGCAGATATAATTTATCACTTCTAGTTGTTGCTGCTTTTTATAGAAAGAAGTGCATCTAGGTAATATTAAGATGCTGTCAAAAGAAGTCTCTTCTGTTGGAAATTGGATATATCAGTAAATATGGGAACCTGGCTGCTTCCCAATAGCTGTCCCAGACTTCTGATACTGTGCTAATTTTTCTTAATCAGTAGGAAGTTGGGTTTTCCTAAGGCATTTATCATTTTTCCAGACAGTGATGTATTCTGTTTTAAATGTCTTTGTGCAGTGGCAAATAAAGAAAAGGGGAGACATAATAAGTGAAGGGCTCCACCTTTTTGTACACTTGCTGTTCTGTAAATGGTTCAAAGAAAATAATAAAGTTGATTGGATTACACTGTCAAAATAAACATATCAGAAAGCCTTTTGCAGGGAAGTTTTGGGATGAACTATGATCTGTGCATCAAGCATAAACCCAAGAAGCAACTTGATGCAGATGAAGATGGATTCCTTTCTCCCAGGGATCTGAGCTGCACTGTGGCTGTCAAAGACCGTCACGTGGGAGACAGACATTTGCAGAGCAATCCATTGTATGAGGCCTGGCTCCTAACACTGGAATAGTGAGCCCTAAGAGCAATCAGATACTGCCTTTTTGTGAATGAGAACAGCTAATTGCGTTATTTTCATTTGAAATGAAATTGGAAAGATTAGCATAGTTTGCTGTAGTTGCTGTGCTGTCAGACAGCATCAATTCCACAGGAGATGTCTTTGTGAGAAATAAGGATTCCATGAAGCACCACTGCTCTCTCAACCGTCTTTAGGTAAATACCCTGCCTGCTGAAACCCATTGCTACATTAGCAGCACAAGGCATTTATTGTGCCAACCAGAACATCTCCAATTTTCTTCTTTCATAAGACATTTTTAGAAGTTAGGAAAGGCTCTGGCTATGCCTTCGTCATTAAAACAGGACCTTTTGCCTAACCATAGCATGTCCATAGTATTGGTCAGATCCATAAAAGCTTCCTAACAACACTCTTCTATCCTGCCATGCTCGGTCTGAAACAAGCACTTGGTACTTTATCTGAGCAGACAGAAACACGCTGGATGTGTCTGATACTTGACTTGGCAATGTCAATCCAGCTTCTCTATCATGCAGGCAGCAGAACTGGTTTTCTGCTCAAACAGTTGCTTATCCTGTTTGCCTGCCAAGCTATGTGGCTGTGCTTCCCAGTCTCCAGAGATTCCCTGGTGCCTCAGCCAGTGCTGAGCAGAGGACAAGCTCCTTGGCACCCCCTCCTCATTTTATTCCTGCTGCAAACCAAGGAGCGTGTTGGTGGCGCTCGGTGCTGTAGGTGCTCCCTTCTCATGAGTACAGCATGCCATTGGACAGTTCAAGGCATGGAAGATGTCTTGTCCTGCTCTATGGATCATCCTGGGTAGTAACAAGTGAGAAACAGATACCTGCATGAAAATCTGTGCTTTGTAATCCTCCTTTTCTGCAGGGCAGAAAATGATGGTATGAGAAAATGAGGTAGCAGTGAACTTTACCTGGGAGCTACCAAAGAACATCAGAAAAGTAATTTTACTCCTGGAACAAGGTATTCATGTACAAAACATGGATAGGATGCACATCTTCATGCATCCATCTTCCCATTTTAGGAACATCCATATGTGTCTGTATTTCCTATTGCTCTCTCTTCTTGCCCTGACACCCCTTTCACCTTCATTTCTGCCCCAGAGTTTGCCTTTCCTTCTCTCTTCCCTGAAGGCACTGTGACAATGTTGGTTTTCCTGTTCTTGACGTGAACTGCCTTTCCTCAAACATTTCTCCATTTTCCTCTCTTTCAGATGCTGCTGCTGCTTCTCTCAGAGGGGTTTCACATGTAAGGAGTCAGGTGGACATCTCCTTAGAGAGGACTGCTCCGAGAGGAGAAATGTTGCTTCTGTGCCATTTCTGCTCTTGCTACATCTGGGAACACTACAAATGAGAAAGATCCGTGGGCAGACATGCAAACAAAAATCACTGGATCTATCTGATCTGCAGCTCGCTTTGTCTTCCTGTACTCCTCAGAAGCATCTGTAAGTGACTGGTGGAGTTGTTTCTCTTTTTGAAAGTCATCTACCACTAGAGATTAAAAGATACAGCAGGAGCATTATTATTCAGGATACTCAGCATATTACACTCCTAAGGGCTCTGGAGTGAGCACTGAAGGCTTAGCCTGCCTCACCATTATGTACTGATTTGTGGCCAGGATAATCCTAAAGGACATGCCATGATGTTGGGCTACCTGAAAGACATCTTCAGTATCTGCCTTTGGGGTGCAATAGACAATGGAATGCCCTGTGGATCATTTTTTCCAGGTGCCAGGGTAGAACAGATTAATGTGGGTGTGGTGGTGGAGTTGCGCTTATAGCGCACAGCCAACACACAGGAGAGTTCAGGTTGGTCTAAAAACACATCACAAGCTCCTTCTGCATGTATCAGAGAGGTTGGTCAGACCCTTTGGTGGAGGTAAACGCCCTTCCCCTGTGACAACACTTCTGGTGATGACTCCCTTTTAATTCGGACATGCAAGTCTGGCCACTCTGCTGCGGACAGAAGGCAGAGGGGAGGGGGAAAATCAGGCAAGATGAGGAGGGCAACCCAGCTCAGGGGAGCTGCAACAGCCAGCTCCACCACAAGCCCCCTCATCAGTGCCCTCGGGGAGATGGGCACCTTGTCCCTCCATCTCGAGTCAGACAAACCCCGAGTCTGGGGCAGGTGGTGGTGCCATGCTGCTCAGGGACCTCCCTCCACACCCTGTCTTGCTGCCTCTCAGAGATGCTCCAGTCATGGTCTGTAATTTCCTGACTTTCTTAATCAGAAACTGAGACTGAGAAATCCACGTTTATGTCCTTGAATGTATCACCCACAGGCAATAAAAATATCTTTTAAACAACCTAAAACAGCTTTTACATCATCTTGCCTTCACTCTGTTCCCAAATGCCTTAATATGATTTTTTACAACTTTGTCTGTCCTGGTATCACCTCTCTTTGCTACCACAAAGAGAGAAGTTGCTGTTCCTGCTTCTTGAGATTACTCTCAGGTGACCTCCCTTTAAAATTTATAACCCTACATAAATCCATGGCAACAATTTCTCGGCTGTTCCAGCGCTTTGGGCTATCGATCAGCTGTGCTGTGCCCGCTGTGCTGTGGTTAACCAGGTCCATTCCCCCGCTTCACCCTAAGCAAAGGAGAGAGAACTATTGCTCAATGCAGTTTCCAATCAAGCTGCATTTGTCAAGAGCTGCTTTCACACTTCATCCATCACACAGATGTTGTCCACCTTTCTGCAAGATCCTTTATGCTGTGACCCAACAGTGGTGGTTTCTAACTTTTGAAAATGTTCCTTTATAGATAGGTACAGTGGAAACCTTTATGGTTTATATTATTATTCTTCTGGTTTTAATTGTCAAGGTCTTACCTGGAGCTGATGTAGGCAGCACGACCACTGAATCTGCAGAGCCTGAGAGCATTTTTATCACTTGTTTGTGCCTCCTCTCTTATTGTTGAGTTGATTTTGTTACTTTTTTTTTTCCTACAAATATGACAGCAGGTTTATGCAAGTGTTCTTCATAATGACATTGGGGGAAGAAAGCCTGACACAAACCCTAGTTCTTTTGTGTAACCTCCTCAAGAGCATTAAGCTAGTCTCATGAGCAAGGGAGGAGAACTTGGTTTGGATGAAATTTCTCTGTAAAGCCCCCTGTGAGAGCTATTGCTGGGGATGTGTTGCTGGAGCAAGAGAATGTACTGAGTCATGTGTCTGTCTCAGCCAAAGTGTGATTCATTTCTTTTCATAAATGACTTGGGTGATGGAGAAGGGACAGTACTTGCTCAGTGTGCAGCTGTCAGGCAGCTAAGAGGTGCTGCAGTTACCTTGAAGGACCAACTTGGTATTCAACATGATCTTACCAAGTTTCAAAGAGAAAATAAAAGGAGATAGTCTATTAGGATAGGCATAGCAACTCAACAGAGCAAATCCAGGATGGGGAGCGATCAGTTGTAACAAACTGAAGAGCTGGGACCTGGGTTGTGAGCCCTGAGTCAGAGTTGACTTGTAGATGAGTCACAACCCAGAAGAATGTTTTGTTTCCCCCACTGTCTTCAGGTTCCAGAGGCAGAACCTGGCCCACCTGTGGTTTTGTGGCTCTACCCTCACGCAGGTGGTCATGGTTGGGGTGGTGGGTGGGGCCAGGACTATATCAACCAGGAGCTGATCAGTTTGAGGAGCTTCCTGTTGGGTGTGGCTTTTGTTTGGGCTGGTTGCATCTTGCTGAGCTCTATTGGTGATGTCGTCCTGTGTGAAGGGCCACTGAGGGAGCTGTCTCTGTCCATTGTATCCAGCAGGCAATGCCAGCACCATAGTGGGCAGCAGAGGAGCTGGACCCCCAGGAACCTATGGCAGGATTGTTTGAAAGAAGACTTCTGAGAGGATGTTGCTGAGTTCAGCATTGGCCTGTGTGATCAGGCAACTGATGGCAGCATAAAATGATGGTGGCTGAATCAGCACAACACAAACCTGTGGAGAAATACCATGAGCTGAGCTTGGTCAACAACATCGCCTCACCAGTTGCAAAGGTTCAGGAGGGCTCCTCCAGTATGTGAAAACTGCTGTATAAGTGGAAGGAAATCTTGTGCCTTGGTTTGTAGAACAATGAATGATGGCCTTAAATGACAGCAAGGAAGAATCAGGCTTGACACTGGAAAATTGCCAGAAATAAAGGAGCACTAGAACAATCTGTGTAGGGAGGTTGTGGGGACCTACATCACTGGAAATCTCTCACAGCAGGTTGCAAACTTCCACCAGGAATAACATAGGGAGAATGAGTCTGTCTACAGACAGTGCAACAGATTGAATAAACTTATGAGGTCTCGTCCAGTGCTATTTTAGTATGTCACTGCTACAGCCACATGTACTTCTTTAATTTGCAAATATTTGAGACTAGGTAGTCACATACTACAGATGCTACATTTCTCTGCCTTCTCTTTAGGCCAGACTTTGTGTTTACTTTGTTATGTATTGCTGGCCTCCTAGGGCCAGCAATTCTCCCAATTCATACAGTGTCTAGACACCAAAATGGAGCCTGTATGAACAGAATTTTTTGTGAGTAAATACAGCAGGCTTTTTCCTTAAAATACTTCATGTAGAGTGTCAGCATCTTCTTAAGCATTGAGCTCTGTGTTTGCATGTGTATTTATATACGCATCTTTTAAGATCGAGTTTTCTTTTGTTGGACTTTCTTTACATGCAGGGCCGTTGCAAGGAAGAAGTGCTACAAATCATCCCTCATGGTAGGAGGTGGTTTGGTACATGTCCTATAATGATTACACCCAGCTGACCTCCAAGTTGTTACAGAGAAATGACTGAAGTCATCTGAGGACAGCTCGACCTGCAGGTACAAGCTGAAGCACACTTTTTCTTTGCAAAAGGATTATCGAGTAAACCATCTTTCCTCTTCAGCTAAAGCTGGTTTTGGAAATGGGTGATAAATAAATAACAGTCTAGAAAAAATGTCCCAAGTCATTTCCATGGAAATGTTCTTTATTCCTGGTTGTCTACAACTGGTTGGAGGGAAGGGTTATTGAGTCACTTCAAGCTGCTAATAGCAGACTGACAACCTCTGTTCACCACTGCTTGAGCCTTTCCCATCGATGCAGTATGAGCAACCACTCACCAGGCAGAGCAAAGGACCTCCAGTGAGCAGGGGCTGGTGCTACCAAAAATAACAGGGAGTGGAAGAAAATCTCCTTGAGATGCTCAGGTCTGTTGTACGTGCTCTATAGCAACTGGCATAGTGCTGTAGAGACTGCAAATTAAATCATAAAGACGTGAATGAACAAATGGGGTCAAATTCTAGTCCATGTTATTAGGACACAGCCATTAATTTTAATTAATGGTAATTGCAATGTAATGATGTCTGACAGCAGAATTAAGGTAGATGTGCACGTGCATATGTGCACAAGTCAGCGTCTGCAATATCAGAGGACAGACCTTATGGCTTTGACAGAGAGGTCAGGGGAGGAAGGATCTTAAGTGATCACCCAGTTTCTTTTCTGCTCAGGCCAATCAGGGAACCTGTGGAAACTAGCAGAAAATAATGCCACCCCTCTGACAAACTTTGGCTAAGCTTTGTGGAGAAAACTGGAGTAAAACAGAGTCTTCATAAAGGTTGTTCCTCAAAATTGTCAAACAACTCCTCCAACTTCTACAGCTGATAAATACAAAGCAAATACGGAATCAATATGCAATAATGTAGCAGATAACAAGGTGATGAGTGAGAAGCTGCGTGTGTTCACATGGGATAGATCACATCAGTCAAAATCAATAGCTGCTTTGTCAAAGCTATAGGCTTGGTGACAACAGTAGACGTTTATCTAAATTATGGTAACTTTCGACAGAGAACCTTGTAGAACACCTGTGGGGAGGCAATCTGCTCATGCTGCTGAGTTTGAATTAGTCAAACTTTGTTAGTTAAAAAAAAGGAAAAAATTCAGTTTTCTGGACCTTCTAAGGGATGCTGACAGGATGCATTTTGAATAAGGATCAAGGGCCAGATGCTGTCCAACAACCATAGAGTTGCGTGGTGCACTAATCACCCTGTGCAGAAACCCTACTCATTCACTACCCTACATGTTGACTGAAAGCCTGTTGTAGTGGGTCTGTCTGAGCTGATTTTCCCCATACAGACTGGAAGCCAGAAGGTGTTGATAACGCACACCCTTGTTATGACTCCCACACAGCACCAAAGGTACAGGGGGTGTGTGGGGGGGCAAGATTTGTGAGGGGATACAACCTGGACAGCCGACCCGAACTGACCAATAGGATATTCAATACCATATGACGTCAGCTCAACTATAAAGGGAGGAGGACGGGGGGATTCTGGGAAGACATTTGTCCTCCGAGCAACCGGTACGCGTTCTGGAGCCCTGCTTCCCGGGACAGGCCCGACACCGCCCGCGGATGGGAAGTAGAGAGTAACGGCTTTGTTGCTTTTGCTTCGCGCGCGCGCGACCTTGTTTTCTCTGCTGTTTATTAAACTGCTTCTTATCATAAGCCACGGGTTTTCCTTTTCCACCTTACTCTCTCCCCGCTTGCCTTGCTGACGGAGGTTTTGGTGGGGGGCGGGGGGAGTGATAGAGGGACTAGGAGTGGGCACCGGGCACCCAGCCAAGGTAAACCCACCACACCTGTATATGGCTTAGAAGATCTGTGTCACAGAGCAGGTTCGCTACAACCGCTGTCACTTGGGTGCATCTTTCCAAGGACATGTGAGCCCCAGGTCCATCCCATGGACACACTGTGTGAAGAGATGCAAGAACTGACCGAAAGAAGAAGAGGCAGAAGGCTCCTTGGGTAGTTGAAATGATGTGAGAGGGTCATGGACACACTTGTTTCTGGGGTAGGCAGTGCAGTGTGCAGCAGCAAGTGCCTGTGCAGACATGGCTGCAGAAAAGGACATTTCTTCCATGGGTGCAACTGGAGACAAGAAGATCTATCAAGCCCGGAAGTAGAAGGAACATACAAAGAGATTCAATAAACTAAGAGAACTAGTCAAGCTCAAATCATTTGCACTGCAGGACTCCAAGTAGGTTGGAGTAGGTTGTCCTGCTCCATGGCCAGGGTTGGCCATTGATCTTTCATTTTTGACAGCACACACCTGTAATGCGCTCTCCCTGTGCTTTCTCTGCTGCACATACCCAGCACTACTGGTAGCCAGCTTTAAAAGGGTCATAGCAAAGCATGCAGCAGCCATGCATGATCGACTGCCAAGTAAAATGTTACCTTTGTTGATATTTTCCCAGAGCATTTACTTTTCTGTGAACATCAGGTTAATAAAGACGTTTAGCACAACCACATGATTGCAATAAGAGTTTTCATATTGTTTTATAGCTGGCCTTTCATGTTGGCTTTGCCTTGAGGAGGAGGGGAGACTGAAAAAAAAACACATTTTCTTTCCGTACTATTAAAAATGTTCATGTTACAAAGGTGATACAGGAATATGTGCGGTTATCAGTGATGATAAAACTCTAATCTGCAGACAACTAGCCAAAAGAAAACTAGTAATTTAGGCAACATCATTGGCCTGATTTATTGCATCCTGTAAAAGAAAAATCTGTACTTAAACAAGCTGCCGAAATCATGGGCACCGATAGCTCAATATCCGATTGCTGATAAAGGTATGGCCATCGTTGTTTGTATGCAAAGGTTTATGAGAGAGGGATCAATTATTTCATCTAAAGGGACTCAGAAGGCTGTTTGTCTTGCCAGCCATGTTTATTTCTGAGCAGGTTGGCCTCTCGGCTGAAGCCACGCTGCCTCCAGCTGCAGCTCAGCCCTGCTGCTGTTTGCCCAGGTTCACTGAAAGGGGCGGGATGGCACAAACCGGGGAGTAACACCACCCCACACACACATGGGCTCTGAATTTGTACATACTCACTGGTTTCCTTTTGTGAAATAGCCTATTCTGCTGCGTGGAGAAGAACCTCTGTGACCTGGTCACCACAGAGAAGCAGCTTTGCCTGGATGGAGGTGGGGTCTTGTCCTGAGAATCTGAGATGCAGAGAGGTTTCAGCATCATCCCTGCTGTGTCCTTCTCAGAGATGGAAAGAGCCACTCTGTGTGGGCTGCTCCTCCCCAGCCCTGGGCACACAATAAGAGGCAGGTATGGCAGCAATGAGTAAAAGCCTGGGGATTTCTCGGTGTGTTTGCCTGTAGGATGCTCATTGTTTTAACCTGAGCAATGCTCTCAGGAAATGCTCCTGTGGCAGCCCTCCTGTCCTCAAAGACCTCATTAGAAAATTATATTTTCTTGCAATCTCTCATGGCTACAGACAAAATGGATATTGGATATTCAAAAATTCATTTGTAGGCTTTAGTTTTCTGAGTATTGCAAATGTAGAAGAATAAAAGCCATCTCCCAGGCTGCTGCTTTAAAATCTCTGGGAAATGCCAACATTCAGCCTGTCACATCATCAGCTCCTCTATTTATGTGCTTAAACCAGGACCTAGGAGCTCAGCTTTGGCCAGCTCCAGGCAGGACTGGTTTTTCCCCATGTCTGTGTTCTGCCTAATGCACTGGGGGCCAGGACCCAGTTTCTGCACCCAGTCCAAATACTTACACGATGGTAGAGATCCAGCAGACCATAAAACAACTTCTGTGTTGGTGTAAGTGTGCTCAGTCAGTGTATGCTATACATAACACCTGGTACCTAGCAAAGATGTTCGCTTGGAGATGAGCTCTGATGGCCACCAGCTGCCCTGGGGAGAGGGCTGGTTCTGCCCTGGGGCAGGGATCTGCCCCAGGAGGCAGCCCTGAGGGGCTTGGTGTGGGATTGTTTGCGCTGCCTGACCTGAAAAATCGCCAGGAGCAGACAAACTGCCACAGAGGGTGACATGGCTAAGCCCAGCAGCAGCTCTCAGGCATGACATGGATGGATGCCTTGAGCACTAGCAGTGACTGAGACAAGCTCCCCAGAGCCCCTCTAACACAGCAATCTGCCTTCTCTAAGCAACCCCACTCACTCCTGTTCCTTGAGGAGATGCCAGGGAGTGGATGCACTGCAGTCAATGCCTGGTTTCCTTTCTTGGTGCATATGGAGACTAAAATCCACAGGCAGCCTCCAGCAAGTCTTGTCTGCACTAGTGGTATGAGCCACTCTGTCTTCTTTGAGCAAACAAAAAGACTGATGTCAAAGCATCTGTCACTGGGACCACAGCGTCTCAGTACAGTTGTCATGGCCCATGGTGGCAGCACCAGTGGTGCAACCCCAAACTGCTCTCAAGGGTCATGCAGGGTGGGGAGAAAACAGGGAAACTTGTTGGAAAAAAAAAAGACTTTCTGAGCTCCAGGGACCAGTACTGCCACGTGATGTCTGCGAGCCAGAAAGGTTCATCTTGCCTTGGCAATGCCCAACAGTTAGTGTCATTGCAGCAGACACGTAGGAGTCTGATGTGGGACACCACCAAGCCTATGTGGATGCTGGTGTTAGAGCACTTGTTCCATCAGAGTGTTTGGTCCCACATCAGGGAGTAGATGTTCAGCCATGCCAGTTACAAACATGAAGTTACTAGGAACAGGGCTCTGGACTTGAGGCTTCAAGCAAAAGAAGCAGCCTTGGATGCTTTTGCTCAAGGGTGAATCCATTTGGAAATATATTGAGTGGTGCTGCCCACTGCCAGAGCTGTGCTAGAGAGTCTTCTTGTGGAGTCTTAGCACCAGCCAGTCCTGCACCACCAGGCTGATGCTAAAAAATACTGCTGCAAAACAAATAAAAGAGCCAATGGTTGTTTGTCCTCAGCTTCTTCTCCCAGGTCAGTCCCGGTGAGAGGGTTGGCTTTGGAAGGACATCGGTCTGGGAGGAATGCCGAGGAACACCAGCAGCAGGGCTCCAGCACCCCATAAACAGGCCCCTGCAGCAGCAAGTGCCACAGAGGTTTCACCTCAAACCTGAGGCCATAGTAAGGATGCATAAACAAAGCCCTGCACAGCAGCACCACGACATAACAAATTCACAGATGCGTGATTGGCAATTATGTTACCTGCCAGGCGTAAGCAAAACTTAATGAGATGGAAACCCCATCTTTAAGTAGTTATAAATGATGATGCCAGCCTATTAGGAATTAAACCTTCCTTAACACCCTTGTGTTTCCTAATGGTGCTGTGAAGATCACAGCTTTCTGGCAGGCATGGACCTCTGCAGAAACACCATTTCAGTGCAGAGTCATAGCTATGTATGAGTAGTGCTCTGTTCATCCTTAGGGAACAGCTCACTTATCCTGTAGCACGTGCCTTCTGCCAGTTTCTGGCCAGTCTTGTTTATTTAGTAATTAGCACTTGGGTGAATTCCCAGTGCTTTTTCCTGTGCCTGAGGGCTGTGCTGCTGCTCTGCTGGGACCAGCACCACTCTAATAAGTTTGCAACCAGTTTACGTCAAGGTGTGGCCTCTGGCTCTGCTCCTCTTGTGCATTTAAATGCCAGCACTGTCCCACCTGCCTTCCTATACCTGAATCCTAGAGATTAACGGCGCTGGGCTACATCTACAAGAAGGGGCCACAGTCACGGTTTGTGATTAGGGCCTTTGAAAATGTCCCAAGAGATTCCTGAAATAAGACATGAGGCTGTTTTCTATTTTTTCAGTGTTGCTTGAGGAGAGTGGCTTTGAGAAATGCCTACCAACACTGGACCTTGACTGTGGGTTATCTGCATGACTGCTTGTGCCCCTTCCATGGCAGAACTGGGTGTTTTCCCTCTTAGGAGCTTTCCACAAACAAGGGGAAATATTCTTGAGCCAGCTATGCCCCACTGGCAGAAATGGCACAGGCAGTTCCAAATGACTTCTTGGGCTCCAAAGTGCTGTTTTCTCTCTTGGAAAAGAGATCTCAGGTTATCCAAAGTCATCTGGGTGCTTTTTTTTAAAGTGCTTTCAAACTCCCTTGGATCTGAACTGGTCTGTGGTTTGCAGGAGGCTGAAGCTGGCACACTGAGGCCAGGAAAACGCTTTAGGTTTTAGGAGCATTTTGTGCAGCTGATAGGACATGGTCCAATTGATTAAAAGCCCCAGAGGAGCAATAGCTCTGCATAATGGAGAAGCTGATGGACATCAACTCCTACATCAGGCTGTTCCTGTAAAGGAAAGGTGCTGAGAGCTCTTGCCACAGGACCCAGCTACACAGATATATGTTTTTTCTGTTTTCCTGTGGCTTCTGTCCTTCCCAGTAGTTGAAGGAGACAGGCATGGTGGAGCTGTGACACCCACTCTAGCCTGTGTTGCAGTGGGCTCGGGGAGGCACAGAGGAGGGGGTGTGGGTCTGACTGCTCTTCTAAGTCCCCTGTGGGTCCCTTCTTGGGGATTCCCTGAGCTTTGTGCCCTCCATGGTGTGGAGCTGCTCGCAGAGCGGTGGCGGTGCTGTCTTCCCTTTCTGAGACAACCAGAGGAGAAGGATTTCTCGCTCGCTTTAAAGGCTCTCCCAAGACTTCTGTGGCACTTGTTCTCTCATCTCTAGGCAAGCAGGAAGCTGGGGGGAACCCCACCACAAACTAAAGCTGGGGGCATCCAGCCCCCATCCCCTGGAGCAGACAGGGACCCTGGTCCTGCAGCAAGTATCCCATGGGTGACACGGGAGCCCCCTCCTTTGGTGTCCATCCTCACTGGGGCTGGGTTGGTGGGCAATGCTGGGATGGGACCCTGGGATGCTGCTCCGGCTCCTGCAGGCAGTTAGCTGCCTTTTTATTACCTCTTCTAACTCTTTCCCATCTCTTAGAAAAAAAAAAAAAGAAAAGAAAAGAAATGAAAGAGACAGCTAAAAATAGGAATAAGTGGTAAATTGAAAGTATGAGATCCCAAACTTGGATCTTGAAAGCAAAAGCAATAAAAAGTGCCTCTTTTCTCTCGAAAAAAGCACTCTGCAAGGTGAGGAAATGCTGCCACCTCCTGATGAGCATCCCCATCTCAGTGGAGGGGCCCTGCTCGGAGGCTGCTGCCTCCCAGCAAGAATTTGGGGATGTACCTGAGGCTTTGAGGTTCACCATCACCCAGAACCACCATGGCCTGACGTGATTTATGGTTAGCCCCTCGGGCAGCCAGCTCAGTGATAAAGCAAAACCACCCACACTGTCTCCAGGCACTGAAGGCACAGAAATTGCATATAATCTGCATTCTGCTAATTTGTGGTGGTTGATCAAAGGTTATCTGGTGGTGGGTGTGAGTGAAACAACATGGGCAGACAGCGAAGAAGCAGCTTTTCCATAGCAAACAGCCAAAAGGAAAGCAGCTCTCTTTTATTTCATTATGATTACATTTTAATTATTATTCTTACACTGAAGGAAAGCAAAGAAATAATGCGGTAAATGTGGAGATGAATAGAACTTACTGATCAGCTTGAAGTGATGTATATTGTTCTTCTAAAGGCTTATGACCTGCAAAGGAAGAAGGAAAAGTTCAGAAATCCAAAGGGTGGCCATCCTGCACAGGCGGATTAAAGTCTGCTGGTGGGTCCACCTGCCTTTGCAAAACAGAAAGGCTAAAACATCCCTATTGACATTATGGCAGGAATGAGGACCACTCCTGAAGACACTGTCCTGTGAGTGGGGCAGTGGGTGGGGCACAGAGTCAAGACATTTCATCTACTGAGGCACTTGGGAACAGCCAAGGATCCCATTTTGCATTCAGGAGGAGGATCTCTACCAGTAGGAGTGAGAATGTGGACTGATGGAACAACACCGTGGTTGGGCTGGGGGAGCCATCATGATTGGTACTGACCAAGGGAACAGGGTGCTTTTCTGGAGACTCCCATGGGGATGCTGGTGGTGCCAACCTTCCATCCCAGAGCCTGGATCCAGCTCTGCACCATGCCATGATGGGGACAGTTCCTTCAGACTGCAAGTGCTGCTCTGGGCCATCCTTAATGGGTTCAGTGGGTGCTGCTCACCCCAGCTCCTTTGCACTGCCTTCTCCAGGGGCCACATGGGCTGATATTTTTGGATGCAAACCTCAGCGACCTGCTTTTCACTTAAAAGGATGTAGATATGTATTTTATGAATAAATGCAGTGAACAGTCAGCCGACTGCCCATGCACCACGGGGATGGACATGGTCCCCAGCCAGGAGCAGGAGAATGGCCCCACTCCCCATCTCTCCACTACAAAGAGAGCAGGGGCTGAAATTTTGCTCCAGCAGTGCTAAGAATATTATGTATGTTCAAAAGGCCTGTTTCATCTCCAGGGATTGTAAGCATGCTGAAGGTTTGCAGTAGGAAATAAGAGGAGAAGAGCTGTTTTGGAAACGCTGGAGCAGCTGAGAACAGCGACGATGTGCCCCTCTACTTTTCCATAGCTTTGTGTCAAAGGCAGCCTGCGGCTCGCTAACCAGCTTCTGATGTTTTAAAGCATGGTGCTAGTTAAAACCAAAGTTTGGCAAGAGCCTTTTTGTTGCACTTAATTGGAAGAAATGTCTTTAGGGGCAATTTGAGCACAAATGAGTTGATACATCCTCTTACCTCCACCTGATGAATGGGACTGAAAGCAGAAAAGGGACAGACTTGGGGGGCTGTGGGTAGGACAAGTAAGAAGCCATGTTCATATGCTCTCACCTGTGCTCGCAGGTGTTTTATCAGGACCAGCCCCTGCCATGGCCACAGTAAAACCAGCCACAAGTGCAGATACGATCTTGGAGATGTGAACTGGGTGTTCAAGAGCAGCACAGGAGTGTCTGTTAGCCATCAATGGAGGCAAGCATGGCTCACTGCTGGCTCCTTCCCACTGTCATCCCAGTCTGTGCAGAGCTCTACTTCCTTTCATGTAATCAACAAATTAGATTCTGTAATTTACCTTACAAACAAGACACTCATAGGCTTGCTCCCTTTTTTTTTTATTTAGAGGTTTAACCAGCAAACAGTGGGAGTCCAAAGAATTAAAGCCATAAAGTAATCTGCATATAATCAGTAATTACCATGAATCAAACCCTCCTTCACTTCAGCTGGTTATTATTTCTCTGATAATGTCATTCTCTGCACTGACAAAACTAGGAAATGCTCATTTTCACCAGAATGGCAAAGAAGTTCCCACTGTGAATGTAATACTGTATCAAGCAGTTTAGTGACCACATAAATCCAGCTAATGAAATTTATGGGGAATACAAAGACTATTAAAAATGGAGAATAAAAAACCTGCAAAAGTAATTGCTCCTGTGTGTGTTGGGAGGGGATGATATTTTGCCAGCAGACTTCTGTTAAACACCTCCTCACAGGAGTCACTGGTCTTGTCAACACTGGGAGCTGATGTGGATGATGGCAGGATGCTCCAGCAGGATTTTTGTTTAGCCTGAACATGGGGTGACAGCCACATGCAGCTGCAGCCACGTAAGCACCTTTGATTTGCTCCTGTGGGACCTGCTGAGGCCTTGTGGCAGAGGGTGGTATGGCCACCACTCAGCCCCAGTGCTCTCAAAAATGCCTCCTGGTTGCAGGGAGCATGAAGTCAGCCTTGCTGGGGCTGAGGAAACTGGGCTGGCTGTACCAGCTGTACTTGTATATCCCCTCATGTCCCAGGGTTTTGCAAGCTGCAGAGGTGGCAAGTCAGTGGAAGGTTTTGAAAACCAAAGAGGCACCCAAGCCTGGCCTGAAAAATTGCTGGGATTTATGGTGACAGCTTTTCTGTGTGACCTTAGACATCTCCATCAGATGGATCTACAAAGTGACCTGGAGGAGCTGTCTGGGAAGCCCAGATATATTTTATTGCTACCAGAGCTGGGCTCTCCCTGAGAGGGAGGCAAGAGCTGAGTTGATTCTTTCTACCTCTGATTCATCCAAAGATGAATCATTGGCACCAAAACTCCTCCCGGCAGGCGCTGGGGCACAGCAGCCATGCAGAGAACAAAGTATACAGAAGCAAAGGAGCTATCCTAATGTTTTCTTGTAATTAATCACTTTTGAGTTACTGCCAGGAATCCCACTGGCCAGAAAACAACTGTCCCATTTGGGAGCATTGCTAACTTTTATGTGCTTTTAAAACCCAGAAGACACATCTCTCTTCAGGGTGCAGCCCCCAGACTGGGTTGCTTGATGGCCTCCAAAATCCCTCTGCACAGGGATGGCCACGTGTCCTGCTGGTGATGCTTACAAACTGGTTTTGGCTTTGCCAAAATGCAGCTGGGAGAGTTCAGCCTATGCCATTTGCTTGGCAGGACTAAAGCTATGCTGGCACACTGACACCCTGGCTGTGTGCTGCTGTCTCTTGAAGCTAGAAGTCTTGGGTAGTTTGCTGGAGTTATTTCTGGCTGGTACAGAAGTGCAAAATCAAATTGTGATAATACAGCACCAAGTGCAGATGCTTGCTCCATGGCAGCGATAAGGGGGGCCCCAAGGAGTCCTGGTCTGAGATTTTAAAATTGTGGTGAAGAACATGCCTCACAGAAGAGTGGAAGTGGCTAAAACACAGTACAAAATTGCACTGAAGGGAAGTAATATTTGAAGCTTTTCTTGGAGTGATACCGCCATGAAGCTGTGTTAAAATGTTAGAGGATTTGCAACAACAAACACTCTGTCATTAAAGGCATTAAAATAGAGTGGATGGAAAGCGGAAAGAACCTGTGTCTGTAGGGGGCCCTCAGCTATCTTGTGTCTGAAAGGGAAGCTATTGAACCATCAGAGAAAGAAACATAAAGAGTGGAATATTTAACCCTGTTTGGCAAAAAAGGCTTGATACCTGCTCCAATCCATACCCACATGTTTCCAGTTGCCAAAAAGAAGTTAGTTGGAGCAACTGCCCAGAGCCTGCAAATATTCTAAAAATAAGAATTTTGGAGAAATGGGACAGATTAAATTTTCTTTAGAGGCTGTTACTGATGCTGCTGTCAGTGAGGGAACACAAGCGATGACTAATGTGGCAAAACTCATTCTCCAGGCAAAGGGGTTAGCAGGGGAGGAAGACATCTGCTTGCAGCATGGCAGGGATCAAAGAGAAAGCATGGGCTGTGCGGTATCGGGTCTGTCTCTCCAACAGGAACAGGGTGGAGTGTGCAGTTCCAGCTTCACAGGGTCTGCTCCATACCCTAGTGCCCATTTCCTAGGGCTTGTCTATGTGCCTTCTTCAAGTAGCAGCTGAGATGGGGATGAGGTTCCTATCCCCTGCCTGCTCCTCTGCAGCTGCCTGGTGGTGTTGCCAGACATTCATTAAGCCCTCAGAGCTGACAGCCAAGTTGCTCACAGGAGTGCTCCCTGTTAGCGTGCTGTGAAAAAACACGTTCCCGAGTTGCCAGGAACCTGCTTTTTAAGCACTTAAACACCTACCCCGGCTCATTCCGGCTGAATTGGGTGATGGAGTGCTCTTCCAAAGAGCTCAAGGGACAGACCAGGGGCACTTAAGGTCTTGCCAGGGGCTGGTGAGATATCCAAGAAGCAGTTTGGGAATCAGTAAGGTCTTTCCCAGCTGCAGCCACAAAAGGTATGTGAAATGTACTCCCATGAGCAGGCTACCGCCCCCGAGAATCATTCAACTGGGAAAAATAGCCAAGAGCGGAAAGGAGAAAGAAAAAATGGCTGAGTGGTCCTAAAAAAGGGAGACTCTTATTTCTGCCCCTGGCCTCCGGCTGTGAGACATCTCCTGGTGTTTAGTGTTTCCACCTAGAGAATGAGAAAGAGCGAAACTCTTTCTAACCTGTAGCTGAGGACACAGAGCAGACACTTGATGGAGCTCAAGTTCAATTTCCGTCAGGTCTTTTGCTGATGCAGATCTTGGCTACAGAGGCTGTGCTGAGGCTTTGCCTCTGTGCCTCTTCCTGAAACTGCTCCCATTTGTGCAAATCCTGGGTTTCGGGGCTCTGACTGCTGACATAGTCCTGTATTGCTATGGGTATGCTGCTTTAAGCTAACAACTTTACACAAAGCAGTACCTGGCTGCTGGGCAGGGGTTTCTGTACCATGCTCCAAAGATGTTGTTGACTCCATGCTCCCTGTGGTGATCTATGGGCTAGGGAGACTGAGATGTGGCTGCCCACTAGTCTGTGTTTCTGTGTGTATCCTCAGAGCAAGCAGAGAGCTCACAGCCACCAGGTAAAGCAAGCAGGGATGGGTTTCAGGGGTGGCAGCTGCATCCAAGCCAAGGTGGTCCCAGCATCATGGAGAATGCCCATCATAATGGATCTGGGGCCACTGGTACCTGTTTGCATGCCCAGGTCCCACGGCACCTTTCGAAGTGGACCCTGCATCAGCCTGTGCATTGATCAGACAGGTGATGGTGTGTCAGTGTCCACTTGAATGCTGAGGTGTGCACCCCTGCACCACACGCAAGGAACGATGATTTTATCAACAACACACCACTAAAAGAAGAGTCAGAATTATGTCTGTGTCTCTGTAATTTTTGTTTCTTCAGTACTTATTCTCTTCTATTTACCTATTTATTTTTGGTCTGTCCATGATGGCTGTGTCATCGTTACTACTGTATCTTTCGATAAAAACCCCTGAGTGGCCAATTTTGCACCTCCCTAGTTTTCTGTTCCAGTTCAGCCGCCAAGAACCTCTTGTTTCTTCCTTCTACACTTTTTATTTTGTTCTTTTTTCCCCCCATTTTGCGGTAGGAGAGGTAGCTAATTTTTAACTGTCCCACATAACAGTACAAGAAAGGTGTGAAGTTTCTCTTCACTTTTATTGAACATTACTGACACATTGTTTTTGGGGTAGACTTTGAGCTTTTGATGTTAACCAGCTGCTGTAAATGTACAGAAGTAAACAACAGACTCTGTAAACAGTTCAATAGAGAAGACTTGATTTAGTACCTTACAAGGCAAAGCAATCAATAATATATTACACATCTAATCACAGGCATGAATAGCCCGGCAACCCTCTGCACAGTGTTCCACCAAATGAAAAGGGCGGTTGGAGACCACAGTAAGAGGGACACAAATCACTGAGATTGCAAATGCATTGCCTGGAGTAGATCTATAAATGCAAATATTCAAATTCAACAATGACCTCTTGCTACTAGAGAATCACGCTATTGCTGTCAGGAGACTAGTTGCTATGGCAGAAAACCGTAGCAGTGGCAGAAGGCCAAGAAACCCGCCTTTGAAACGTTAACTGAATTTAACTCTTGACTTTTCTCAGCCAAGGTTCATTACTTTGTGTGACTGTGTCATATTAAATGAGTGCTTTGTCTGCCCTGTGAACCAGTTTGGAAGGGATATTATTAATCACTGGGACAGTGAAGCAGGTCAATAACAACCATTTGTCAATAAGGGGTTTTTTAATAGCTTCAAGTCCAGTATGTGATAGCTGCAGTCACACCTTTTGCTTTCTTCTTTTTTTACTTCTAACTTGTGTCCTTGCTTTACACAAGTTATATCCAGTTCACAGCACCTGGGCATGCTCAGAGCATACCTACAGTGGAGGCACGATGAGATCATCTC
Organism: Brachypteracias leptosomus; assembly: GCA_013401335.1. Classification (NCBI taxonomy): domain Eukaryota; kingdom Metazoa; phylum Chordata; class Aves; order Coraciiformes; family Brachypteraciidae; genus Brachypteracias; species Brachypteracias leptosomus. The sequence continues at coordinate 65,864 of VYZX01026568.1, forward strand.
ATTTGAAGTTAGAACCTGGGCACAGGCATGCTGCTGCTCCATTCCAGTGGCAATGCAGGCTGCTGTCTATAATATCCACCAGGAAAATCGGGAGTTGAGGGACTTCAGCAAGGAATAGGTATAAACATCAGTTGAAGAGTGATTTTGTGAATTGCAGAAGTACCTACACACAGAATTTAGGCACAAGCTCTTCTTTCAGCTGCCTGAAGTGTAGGTCGGGCTCCTGGCTTAAAGGGTCACTGTAGGTGAGTATCCTGCACTTGGCTTGAAGATCTCAATCCTTTACAGCTGTGTATCTGAGATCTCTCAGATTTAGTTACTGGGCCAGATTTGGCAATTTAGGATTACTGAGATCCAAGGAAACACGTAGATTAAACACCATCAAATATTCATGCAGTGGTGCTTGTGACATCTTTTCATTAACATCATGATGAGCTATTAGGGACATGCACTTGAAAGTTAACTGAGAATGGCAGAATAAACCAGCCAGCATTACTGTGAAGACAACCATGAAAGACAATAGCATATAGAGAAGAACTGCATCCCATTATAAAGATGTGGATTCACAAGTTGTGACAATGATTTTCCTCCCACAAACACAACAAAGGCATTACTGTTGCAGTGGAAAAAGCCTTGAATATAGTAGGCCATATATGAAATTATAGCAGAGTTTGAGAGGGTGACTACCAGGTTGGAAGGGCTGCTAGACTGTATTCTTACTCCAGTCTGTACTCTCTGGAGTTTTGCCCAGTTCCAAGAGTAGGTTAATAACCACATAGCCCAGTAAATGTTTCTGTAGCCTGGAGAACATTTTATGTTCCACCTTCAGAAATCTCGCTCTCACTTCCAACAGTTGTTGTCCTCTATTATACAATTCTATATTCCAAGAAAGAGTTTGCAAGGTAAGAGTGCTCTTGTACTCCCTCACGCTTCCCTTCATGCTTTTGCCTATGTGCTCAGACTTGAAGGAGTTCTTCCAGAGAAGGGAGACACAAAAGCTCTGTGCAACATGCAGTACACTGCTAGATGGCACTTAAAAAATGCCTTTGCAGTATCACCCATGTTCTCTGTCATCTTTCATTAATCATTATTTTGACTGCTGTATCTCTTCTTCTCAAGATACACTGATGGTAAATTTTTTTAATAAAAAAACCTCCAAAACCATATAAGCCACAAGCTCCCAATTTTTTACTTTAAAATTTTTTAATACCAACGGATCACAGTAAGATTTCAGGTTTTTTGGTAGATATGCACATAGATATCATGTTTCCTTGTTTAATATGGGTCCTTAGATCAAGTCTGGAATATTTATGTAACTTTGTAGACCACAGATTAGACCTCTGAAATCCAAGGATCTCCCTCAGCTATATCAATGAAAAGCAGGCTGCACTGAAAAAGCAACAACCAGGAACATTTAAAATGAACCATTTATTAAATCAAACTGTTATTTTAACAGTTACATAAGTTACACAGCATGTTTAAGTCAAAGATTTCACAAGGAAAAAAAAATTAAAAATTAAACTTTCATTATGCAGGCAAAAATAGTACCACACAATATGTACCTGGGAGGTAAGAAGGGAAGGGGAATCTCTAAACATTCAAATAAGGCCATAATTACTTAAAAACAACAATAAAACAATAATAAACCCCCCCAATGATCCATTTTCCTTTCAGTATGTTCAGTGCTGCTAACTATATGTACTTTTGGTGTACAGATGTAATCGAGGCAGTGATATCTTGATAGCTAGGTTTAATGTTTTAAAACACTATCAGAAGTGGAATAAGGCTCATTAGTACATACAGCTGCCCTTGGAATGTCAATCTCAGTTGCCTTCATTAACTTAAAATTCACAAAGTGCACAGTTAAGATATGCCAAAAAATTGAAACTGCTACTCTACCAACAGCTGCCCATGCTTAATACTTAGTGGTCTACTGGAACAAAGTATGTTCTTCCAAAAATGATGTGTAAGAAAAGCCGCTGTAAAACATTTAGTTTCAAAGATGCACTAGGAGCTTTTTGTAAACTGAAAAGTAGAAAAACATGGATTAATTGTGTAAAGAAAAGAATACAAAAAACACTAGAAATGACCATCAAACTTTTAAAGAACAAGCACCACAGTGGACATTAGCATTTGATTTTGCAGTGTACAGCAATGTGGTAATTTCACTCTAACCAATCCACTTCATCAAATTCTGAATCATCTTCCGAGTCGCTGTATTCCACGGCAATGCGGCGGGACAATATCGTAGCAACGTCATTCTCAATGCGCTCATGTTTAGCTTCTTGTTCACGCTGCTCTTCCACTTTGCGTAGCTGAATACCTAAGGAACATCACACCACAAACATGTCACTTGCCTCCTTTATCATTACACAAAGCATTTAGCTCAGGATCCGCAAAATGCTTCGCAAGCAAAGATGCAGGCTGAGGACATGGTCTTCCTCAGACAGGAGTTCTCTGTCAAGTTTTTAATATGAGGAACATCAGAACTGCAATGGCAGAGTAGATCATTAGTCCTTCTACTATAATATACTGCTTCTGACTTCCCATTAAAAATACACCCACATTTTTAGTACCACTGTAGGTGATTAAGCCGTTTTACTGTTTGCATTTCCAGACACTTTCTACAGTCTCTCTTCATGATTTCAGTTAGAAGTTATAGCTATTTGAGTATCCTAACAAGACAGGACTTCTTGTAACCCAGTTTTTATCATGTAATGATTTGTTTGGGATAAAGTATTATGCAAAGATCAAATGCAAAGGAGAAATAACACATACCTACAGTATGAGAAAGTTAAATCCAGTAACTCAGTTAAAAACATTCTGTGATTCTGTAATTATTTTGTTTTTATACTCATGAAACCACAGACTGACAGTCTAAAAGTGACCTACGTCCTGTACACGTATGATGTCAATGGACGGGCAACACAAGCACAGGTCCTTAGGTGGAATTTAAGCTGTGGTAACTTGAGCCTTTGTTTCTTGTGCAAGACTTAGTCAAAAGCGTTTTCAGGAATCACCTAAATTATACTAAAAATTATATCTATTACACTAGGCTATCCTTTTTGAGGTTATTTGCAGACATTCTCTACTGATGTTCACACACCACTATTGTACTCAACTGTCATCAATACTTCTTTAATTTCAATAATGTTATCACATGCATATAGATGCTTTAAAAATATTTTTAATTAGTATTATAGCCTATCAGCTGATATTGCAGTAGCAGACAGATTTTGTGCTGTGTTGTAGGCACGGGGAAAATGGGAAGAACATAGTACTCAAAACATTTGAGAAAGACTAACTATTCAAAGACACCATGCCGTCAAACAGCAGTGGGGATTTTTCTGGCTGCAGGCACATAAGCTGAAAGGTACAGCTTGTACCTACAGCTCCTCACCAGGNAACATCAGAACTGCAATGGCAGAGTAGATCATTAGTCCTTCTACTATAATATACTGCTTCTGACTTCCCATTAAAAATACACCCACATTTTTAGTACCACTGTAGGTGATTAAGCCGTTTTACTGTTTGCATTTCCAGACACTTTCTACAGTCTCTCTTCATGATTTCAGTTAGAAGTTATAGCTATTTGAGTATCCTAACAAGACAGGACTTCTTGTAACCCAGTTTTTATCATGTAATGATTTGTTTGGGATAAAGTATTATGCAAAGATCAAATGCAAAGGAGAAATAACACATACCTACAGTATGAGAAAGTTAAATCCAGTAACTCAGTTAAAAACATTCTGTGATTCTGTAATTATTTTGTTTTTATACTCATGAAACCACAGACTGACAGTCTAAAAGTGACCTACGTCCTGTACACGTATGATGTCAATGGACGGGCAACACAAGCACAGGTCCTTAGGTGGAATTTAAGCTGTGGTAACTTGAGCCTTTGTTTCTTGTGCAAGACTTAGTCAAAAGCGTTTTCAGGAATCACCTAAATTATACTAAAAATTATATCTATTACACTAGGCTATCCTTTTTGAGGTTATTTGCAGACATTCTCTACTGATGTTCACACACCACTATTGTACTCAACTGTCATCAATACTTCTTTAATTTCAATAATGTTATCACATGCATATAGATGCTTTAAAAATATTTTTAATTAGTATTATAGCCTATCAGCTGATATTGCAGTAGCAGACAGATTTTGTGCTGTGTTGTAGGCACGGGGAAAATGGGAAGAACATAGTACTCAAAACATTTGAGAAAGACTAACTATTCAAAGACACCATGCCGTCAAACAGCAGTGGGGATTTTTCTGGCTGCAGGCACATAAGCTGAAAGGTACAGCTTGTACCTACAGCTCCTCACCAGGTCTGCCCTGTGCCTCTGCCAGCGGGGCACCTTGCAAGGCAGACTGCTCCACTACTGCCTTGAGACATGCCAAGACTAGATCCTTAACAGCTTTAAGTCTTAAGCAGTGATTTCTGAATGTCTTTTATATGTTGTAATACATTTATATACGATCAAAATTTCAATGGCAATTGATCTGTCCTGCTTTTATCTAACTGTCTGGGAAAAGCAATGTTTTTGTCTTCTACACAATCTGTAGGCTATCAGAAATAGCTATATTTTCAGGTAAACAGAAATTAAGAGATCATCTCTACAGATTATCTGTAAGCACATGCACTTTCTCTTTTTTTTAATTTAACTTTCTCAGAGAACCAGTTTTGCCATCCAAACTAAACATCTGATAAGTGCAATTACAAATTGAAAAAAACCTACTTGGCAATACATATGCTGTAGAGAACAGAAAGCAGAAACACTCCTAAAATGCATTCCTCTAACTTTTTGCACACGAGATACTCCATCTCTCAAAGCTAATGCATATTTAGCCAGTTTCTGAGACCATTCTTTCTGCCCATTAACAGCCAAATTATTACCTTTCCGTATTGCTTCCAGCAGAACGCTTCTAGCATCACTGATGACAGGAAGAGTGGAAGGGTGGCGTTTGGGTTCTGGAGCAGGAATCACTTGTGATGGTGGAGATGGAGGCATTAGTGGGGCATGAGGACCAGGGACAATGGTTGTGGGAGGAGGATGCAGAACAGGAGGAGGGTGAGAAAGGGCTGCAACTGTGACAGGAGAGGAGGGTCGAATGCCAGGAGGAGGCAGGGGAGGAGGTGGGGGTGGTGGAGGAAGTCCCTGTACTTCAGCTTGTGGAGGAACTGGGTGAACTGGTACAGCTTCACATACTTGGGCAGCTCTAGTAACAGGAGGCGAGGGTTGTGCTAAGGGAGGAGCAATTGGAGGTGGAGCTGGATGTAGGACTCCAGGAGCTATCTGGAGAGGAGCTGGTGGAGGTGNGTGGGGCTCACGAACACTGGTGTTCTGCCTGTTGCTGGTGACTGAGGACGATTTTCTACCAAGTTAGTAGTAGAACTGAAACATAATAAGACAAAGTTGTTAGAGCTGGAGAGTGGGGAAAAATAGTAATAGATTCATTTCTGCAACTTAAGAACATTGAAAGTTGGGCATTAAAGAGCATTATGTACTATGATGACTTCAAGGTCTTCATACCTCATATACAAGAAAATCTAATACGGAGTAAGCATCAGTCCTCCAACAGACCTTTGCTCAAATTCAGGTATTAACTGAGTTTATGCTCTTACACAAACCTGCACCTTTATCAAAGGTTTTCTATAACAGTATAATTCTCCCCACTCCCTGTCTCCAGGTAAATTCAAATTACTTTTCTGCAGTAAGGGAACCAGTGGTTGATTAACTGCTTTGATTCACAAAACTTTTAAAGCAAAATCAAATAAAACAAAAGACTACAAGCAATGAGGATGAGTTACATTTGAAATACATGTTTAACGTTTGATGACAACATGAATGAGGCTAATATCAAAGATCATCAATTCTATGTACAGAGAGGCATATTTATATACTAGATACTCATTATAGTACAGTGAATAGGTGAATGCAATAATGAATTGAAGAAAATAAAAGGGAACAGTAGAATCATTTTCCTGAAAGACCACTAAAGGATTTCTTTTAGCTGTTCTGGAAAATTAATCTAAAGAGTTATGCATTTCTGTGTATCGTCTCCTGAACAGTAAAAAGACATTATTTTCAAGAGACTAACATCTTGCTGATGTAACAACCATGTCTGAATTTCCTGTTCTCTCTATTCCAAGATGTATGTACTGATCGTAAAACAAGACTTTGGGTATAAAACAACAGAGAAGTGACAACTAGAGCCTCGCTCTAGAAAATACTCTAAGTATGTATCCAGTTGTGGAAAGGGACAGAGAAATAGAAAATAAAAACACTTGAGGGGAAGAGAAAAAACCCCAATCTTCTGCAGTTTAGCAACTGTGATAAATATACAGTTTTGACAGCTAACTGTCTTACTGTGATATTCTTCATATAGGCTGAAACACAGCTCTGTTGTACAAATCTCAGATTTCCATATTTCCAAAATTCAAAAGCTAAATCCTGAGATTTCCACATCTTTCACAGAAACATTTTCCATACAGTTATATTTATCTTGCCATTTAACTCAGAAGGCAACATAGTAACAATATTAATGGCCAGTCTCCATAACAGCACCTTACAGGGTTTAGATGCTGGCCTTTCCCTCCAGCTCCTGTGTGGCCCTACAGCTACAGATGTTTCAGGGCTGTGGACTGACATAGCTCCTAGGATGTGTGTACTGCCTGGGCTGCATGGAAATAATACTCATGACTATTAGTGGGGTAGTGGAAAATTAAAACTTCCCAATAAATCTGCCCATGGCTTGAACACTTTGTACCTAACGCAAGGAGGCACAGGTTTCACATCTCCTGCTACATGCATTGGAGGTGGTGGTGGTGGTTCGTGTGGTCTGACCAACACTCGCTCCTCGGCTCTGTTCAGAAGTTCAGACATCTGGCTATATGGTAATGCAGAGAGTGAATACGATCCATCCATGTGGTCCACATATGCTTGAGATCTGTAGGAAAATAGTGACAAAATGATCCAACATAACCTTCAGTAAAAGTAAGTATTAGTGCCCTCAGCTACTGTTCTATACTTCCATTTGATTTCTGAATTCAAGTATCTTCTCTGCACCAATGCTGTATATTGTACTTCATGGCTTTTTAATAATTTACCCCACTTTCCATGCCATTGCTTCTAGCAGCTCAAGTGTTTAATGATTTTGACAGGTATACCAGACAATTGCTATAGTATATGTGTGATCTTAGTGTTTATTAGTCACATTATTTTGAGTTAAGTAAACACAGCAAAATCAGAAATACACATATATCAGAGCACAGACATTCTACTCAGTAGCCGTTTCTGCTCCTCAATCCCTACATATCATAGAATCATCATAGAATGGTTTAGGTTGGAAGGGACCCTTCAAGATCATCTAGTTCCAACCCCCCTGCCACAACAGGGACCCCTCCCACTAGACCAGGTCGCCCAGGAATATATGCAACCATGTTCTTTTATAACCTTCATAAAATGTCCATTGACATTAGAAAGGTAGAAATTACAACTGAATAATTTAGTTGAACTTTTGTCAGAGGATTTATATTCCAATATATACAGAGAAGTCACTACTTTAGACCTAATACTTTGTAGCTATACAACAGATATAAGGAAAATAACCTAAATATCTCTTATTGAGTAGTAGCAGTAAATAAAGATGACTCAATTTACTTGTTAATGACAACTTCAGACACACCTCAAGGACCTGATCAGTTAGGAAATTTTAATTAACTACTCAAATATTTAGAAAAAAATTCTCTATTAAATTCAGAGGAAATGTGTTTGCAGAATACTTTCCAACAAGTAAAGCAATACTTCACATTTCCACATACTGCCACCACTTTAGTATCTATAATATCTATAAAATTCTTCAGGAGTGAGGTTCTGTTATTCAAAAGCACAGTGCTGTCCTGTATCTGAACAACATGCTCTGCACATGCAGTGCTCCCAAGCATTATTCACAATTGCATTACTAGTACTGAGATAATCAAAGTTTAGGCCTGGGTATAAAAGGAGTCCTGCAACAAGCGTGTCTAATGTGGAATCTGATGTGCAAGACGACAGAGGGACAGCAGGGAGGCAGATGTTCCTGCCAACGACTTGACACAGCAGTTTACAAAGGTAAGGTACTGTTAGAGTTGTTCTTAGAGAAATGCTGATCCCCATAACTTGAGCTTGTACCCACCTAAGTGAAATGCACTGGGACCATTTTTACTTTCTGAATTGAGCTGTTTCCTATAAGCAGGTTTTTCCATTTTTCAGACAGCAAACACTATCTCCTAGAGGTGTCATAATTATCCACTGTCACTATTAAGTTTGTCTGAAAGCCTTACAAAGCTACACAAAATACTCTCTTTTGGTGGGCTTCTGGCCAGCAAAGGATATAGGGAAAATGTAACAGTTTTTTGGAGAACAACGAATACTTTTTAATTAAAAAAACCTCAACCCACAAAAAAACCATACTCTCAAAACTCCTGGTATCACTTGTCAGCCCTCTTTCCTATCACTTGATTCTTGGCTGGTAAAATGGACTCAGTTTTGCACAAACACCAGAAGTGTGAACACAGCAGGTATTTATCATGTAAATGCTACTTTTAGCCATCAGCAAATACGTGCTGTGAAATGAGAATCCAACGGTTTGGGTTTTGTAATAGACTATAACCAGAAATGTCAATCAAATCTTGGATCTGCTCAAGAGTAAAGAGAAGCTTAGCGTTCTCATTTGAGCTCCAAGTGGACGTTTGTTCATATCACACCCACCATATAGACCTGGCAGTGTCTGCTTCAGAAAAATCAAGAGATTGGAATAATAGGGATTTTGTAGCTCAAGACTGGAATGTAGAGACACACCTGGGTGCAAGCTTGCAACAGTGACACTATACCTTCTTCACACTGCATCATCCTCAAGGATACAATGAATTCCAAGGATACACGCTACTCTTAAAAATAACAAGATAATAACTACTTGCTTAGACTGGAGAAAAGGAGATTCAGGGGAGACCTACTCACTCTCTACAACTACCTGTAAGGAGGTTGTAGCGAGGTGGAGGTTGGTCTGTTCTCCCAAGCAACAAGTGATAGAAGAAGAGGAAATGGCCTCAAGTTGTGCCAGGGGAGGTTTACATTGGGTATTTGGAAAATTCCTTCACTGAAAGGGTTTTGAAGCTCTGGAACAGGCTGCCCAGGGAAGTGATGGAGTCACTATCCCTGGAGGTATTTAAAAGACGCGTAGATGTGGCACTGAGGGACATGGTTTAGAGGTGACATAGAAGTGCGGGGTTAACAGTTGGGACTTGAAATCTTAAAGATCTCTTCCAAGCAAAATGATTCTATGATTCTACTCCTTTAAGGACACACCAACTAAGTATTTTAAAACAAATCTTTGATTGAGCTAAATCATTGATTTCCAGTGCATTTCAAGAATAGCAGTAGCATCTCTCCATTTATCATTTCTCAAGCATGTTCACTACGTAGTATGAATATCTGTACTTAATAAAGGATAGGAAAAATAAAAAGAAACCTTGATTCAAAATGTGAAGCTGGGCCATTAGCAACTTCAATGTGCTTATGTAAGAGGTTAGCATCATCTTCTGCGAGCTCCGGACCTTGGGCTAACTTCTGCCACTCTCTCCGTCTGTCATGAGGTGCCCTTGGCACTTTTTCTGGTTCATGAGGGCGATCTAGATTTTTCTGCTGTAGGATAGTTGTGCAAACAAAACTGACAACTAAGACAGTGTTTTTTAACAAGTTGCATTTAAACATCAGCCACAAAATAATGAAGACCAATCCCAATTCAAGTGCAAGAAAAATTTACTTTTGGTCTAAATATGACACGTAAACCATAAGGACTTTTAAGAGGCAGAAACTTCAGTCGAGCAAATAATTAGCTGAATAACACAGAAAAAAAAATAACTGTGTAAGTAGCTTTGTATTCTAAGTCAGAAATGAAATTATGAATCTGACACTTATATTTATTGTCTCTATGTACGAAATATAGAGAATGGTGAAATGAAAAAATAGCAGTAACTTTGCAGAAGTTTGTATAACTTTAACAAAATATAAAGAAAGTCTCTATTCATACTAATTTCTTTCTAGTTTAGAGTAAACATATCTATTAGAATGTCATTCAAGTTTTTTCACCTGTAAGATTGTTAGAATTTTGTACCATAAAAAAGTGTTCTGGTGAAATTTTTTATTCTTGCTGCATTCCTCCTTTTTGAGTCACTTCTGAAGATTTGCAAGTTCTGGCAAACTTGCTCTTAGTTGCATTAAGACAGCATGAAAGCTTTAGGCCCTTCTGCATTATTTTGCTATTATTATTAGTAGTAAATATTTATTTGTTAAAGTTCATGGAATGGAATGAATAGAAGTAGTTTTACTTGAACGAAGATGACTCTGTAAATTTAGATTGTTATTAATTGCAGAGCCAAAAAATTATCATATCTGGTAATTTTTCCAGGAAAAAAACCACCAGAAGCTACACAAAGCCAACATATGTACCTTCTGCTTCCTCTTTTCTTTTCGTTTGTCCTCGGTGTCCTGCAACATTTTTTCCTTCCAAAGATCAAAGAAGTATGAAGGATTGGTATAAAACTTCAAACCCTCTTTTCCATCATCCCTGAAATACAATGACACAAGCAGCGCATACTATTTATTTAACAATACATGAATCCAACATTAAGGCAAAGGAAAAGCATATTAAGGAATACCCAGTTATCTCAGACCCTGAAATATTTTACTGAAAAACATTAAAAAGATGATCATTGACCTCCTGTGCCATTATTCTTTATATTCAACATCCTGATTTTAAAAAAGTTACTTTAACACAAGCTGTAGGTAAAAAAAGGTGTCGTAAACCAAAGAACTCCCATTCCAATGACTCAAATCTTGCTCTTAAAATAATGAACAAATTTGGTAGTTGAACATGAGCAGCCACACAATTCAAACTGACTTTGGGACAGCAAACAACATTCATTTCCATTAGAGATCTTTCTTTCTACATACTTAACTGCTTTTTTTCTTCACTTTGCATCCAAGAGCATTACATAGTTTCACAAATATAGATAATAAAAATGGCTTTTTCTTATCATTGTTACACTGGGTTAAAATTTGAGTAAGTGGAGTCATATTTTAACACTTATAATGCCTTCTGCTGCCTGTACTCCTCCAGCAGCTTCACAGTTTTCTACTGTGGCTCCTTAAATATTCAACTGCCACTCAACATGAGCAAGGTGCCTGGATATCGCGTCTCTTTTAAATAAAATAAGCTAGAAATTGGTTTTGGTTAATTTTATTTTACTAACCTGTAAGGGGTGAGGATGTTAAGTGGAGGAGGCTGTTCACAAATGTCATAAGTTTCTTGCAAAGGAATAGGCAGAGTTTTGCGGTCAAACAGCTGTTGATCTTGAATTGTGGAACTCCGGAAAGCTTTTCTCATTGTAATGTCCTGCAGTGACACTGAAAGGAGATATTGCCATTTAAAAAAAATACCACCAAAAATAGTTTATTTGATTCATCTGGAATTGCATAATGTTGATGACAATATAGCTATTAGGCATCACTACTAGGATCTTACACATTTTACAGCAAATATAAACTAATCTAGCACTACTGCCACGGCAAGATATTGCCAGATTATGAGAAAACATGCTTGTAGTGTTCTAGCACATTATCCTCTATTGAGCTTCATATGAAATTTTTGCTCACCTAGATAGATATCAGAACTCTGTCTCTCCAAAGTAGTTTAACAAATTGCTCAGTGTAGCTATAAAATATCATTGTGCAGTTCAGAAGTACCTAATAACATTTACCAACTCCATTTCACAGTCCTTTTGATACTAAAAATTTACTCTATCTTGAGGTATAGATTTTACCTTTATCCTATCAGCAAGTCAAACTTGCTGATACAATTCCTTGCATGTAGGTAGCAGTTCCACTGAAGGCCCACTGAGATGGCAAACCATCAAATCACTTAAGCTGACACTACTGATATCAGTGAGTTTTAATGTCAGGTGATAATATGTTCCAATGCATGAAACTAGTCAAATGTTATTTAATCAGACTGTTTAATCAAGATGAGACTTCTCTGCTTAATTCTGGTGAGACATCTCGAGTATTTAAGCACAGTAGTTAGGAATAATCATTATCTTTATGAAAGATTCAAAGGAAAACAACATGATAGATTAAACAGCGCTTTGAAATACATTGACTTACTGCCGTTAAAGCCCATATATCTTCTTTTATTTCACAATCATTAAAATTTGGAAAAAGATTAATGGAAAACTGACCATAACTGATAAAACTTGCACTGTGAATTCCAAGTGTGTCTCAAGACTAACTTTGCAGCCAGCATTGGACTTCCACTAGATAAAGCAGCAGCCCTTTTCACTGGTTTTAGCCATTTATTTATTTTTAAATCATAAAAAATACTGAAAACAGTTTTAAGACATACTAGCAAAGAAAGTATTTTCAGCACGTGCATTTTATCTATAAATAATTGTTTACTCTGTAGAAACAGGTTGATAGTAGTGCCCGTTTACTCAAGATGAGAGGACATACCCCCTCCCATATCACTAGGGCCTTCAGCAAGAATCTTTTAAGAGTGCATCTGTTTATGCTGAAAGCTGCATTTTACTCTAGTTCCTGTAACACATACAGGTGTACATACACAGAACTGAATTTCTATTATATGATCACAAAGGAGCAGAAGGCAGGATTTTTTCTAGAGGGCTTGCAATTTCTAGAATATTCTATCGTCTTACCTAAGTGTATTGGCAGCGTGCTTTGTGAGGCTAAAGATGGGACTTAGTTGACTTTGTTTGGCTTATGAAGTTTATTGCAGCTGGCAAGTGTGTGTGTTCCTAGAGAAGCTTCTCCTTTTTACCCTTAGGTTCTATTCCATTACTGTGTCTTTTATTCTTTTTAATACCTATAATTAGCTGCTCAGAAGCCTTAAGTGTGTGAAAGAAGTATTTAATGTCTGAATGTCAGCTAGCAGTCTCAATTTCTGCAGGTACCTTTGCACTCATAAATAACTACATATATTTTGTACCTGTCATGAAGTACAGGTTGTTATTTGCTGGCAAAAGTTCACAATTAGAATGGCTGGGATTTACCTCATCTAAAAACCTACTCTTAGACTCTTTTATACTTCAGCTGTTTTTCATTTGAGTTGTTGGTTTTACAAATGTCATCAAATGTACTTGCTCAGAGTTGCTTGGCAATCCTGCAAGTCTTTAAACTGTCTGTCACTTATTGGAGACTATGCCAACAAAAATAAGTTAGCATGCTTCTCTTTGAACCTGTGTACATTCTGAAGGCAATGAAATTAATTTATTCCAATAAACAAAAAAAGACAGTTCTTTCTTTTAATATTAAAATGCTCACAGAGTGTGTGACACCATATTATTGAGACGTGCATTGTTCTATAAACTATTAGCATTCCTTAATCTCTTCAGTGAGCAAATAGAGCCAGTCTAATTCATAATCTCCATTTTCTTGTTTAAATCTCCACTTTTTAAAATGTGTACAAAGGGATAACACACCTGAGGATAATCAATCAATCCACAACAACAAGCATAGATTACTTTCTCTCTGAAATTAAGCTACATAGCAAAGGTCTTTATAGAAAACATGCACTGTGGAATTTCAAACAGCTACCAGCATTTCCCAGGCTGATACCCAATGACTGGCATTCACTGGAAAGTGTGCCGTGAGTCAGAACGACTGACTGTATTAGGACACATTACTAAGGAAAAATGAAAGGATGTGGCACACAAAATACTGAGAATCATGACACTGATATAACTTGCCTAAAGACAGGGATCAGGTAAATCCCCTGTTGCAAGCACAGAGTAATCCTGGGCTGTGCGTGGTTTGGCTTACAAAGCCATTTGTTTAGCTTGCCAGCTGGCTATGAAGCAGAAACCCTGTGTGGTTTGCCACCTCAAGGGGCAGAATACATGAGAACCTGGCTGGTCATCCACCCATTTGGCTTTGGCTGATTGACAAACTGGCACAGCAAGAGGACAGGCCAAACAAATTGAATGTACAAATTCAGGTGTGAGAAGAGATGAGGCACTGAAGGGGGAATTGGAAATGCTGCAGGCATTTGACTTGATGTTGGCAAATTTAAGCTTACAGTTACCTAATTCCTGACTAGCACCAGAACCTTTGTATAGGCCAAGATCCTAAATTTCATATACATACATTTTCCTGAATGTCCATCTGCTACACCACTTGCCTTTACTGCAATGAACAATTTCCTTAAACGTTGAGATGTTCACAATTTAAATTAAATATTCATTCAACAATCTGAACAAATGCCGGTTTATCTTTACCATGTCTGTTGTTTGGATTGCACGAAAAGATCTATTACACCAGCCAATCTAACTTTCTGTACTTGACAATATTTTCCATGTAATTAAAAACTATTTCTGTCAGAAAGCTAAGCTTCCAACCTTTTGTAAATTTGGTTTTGAAAAAGATGCCAGTCCTTTTTCATTTGTAATCAACAATGAACTGGGGAAAAAAAAAGGTATTTAAATTGCACTCTAACAAGATAGAATAACTGGGTTTCTTTTGGGCCAAACCACAAGGTTCAATAAAAGAACATACATAATTAATCAGTAATATATATATACAGAATAACATTTTACCTCCTGTAAAGCCTCTAATTAAACTGCAATCCCCAGCCTGTAGTAAAAGTCAGGTATGGAGGACATCAGCATACTGACAGAATGAAGCTACTTCTACATTTCAAAGATATTAAATACTACATTTTATTTTTTGTCACCAGAAGAAAAACACAAGATCTTTTTATTCTTTTAAACTCATTCCAATGTACAATTTATGACAAGGTTCTAGGCCAAAACCCAATGTTCTCCTAAAGGTGGTAATTAAATGAGTAATACATATTCCTTTTAAAAGCTTGCTCTCTCAACCCTTTCTGCAGAATTTCATCCTGATAACTTTTAAGGCCACAAAATTTCAAACACCACAGCTATAACTCCTTGCAGAATTGAATGACTGTGGGAAATTAAATATAAATCAATGGACTCAGGCGACCACAATTCCTTCCTCTGTTCAAAATCCTACCCAACGATTTGAAAAGTGTAAAGAAGAAAGAATGACAATATCAAAAGAATAACATAGCCATAAGACTCCAATGAAAGGTAATTAATTGGAGGCGGAGTGTTGAAAATTCTCTTCAGATAAAGATTTGTGTGATTCAGTTCCTAAAGATGCTGCAATCTTGAAGTCTTATTTCTCCTTTATGTATTTTATTTTTTTTTATGATTACTCACTTCACCAATGCCTAGAATGGCACACATATTAGGTTTCTCTGCCATTAGAATACTAGTCACTACAAGTTTAACAGTTGCTAATCAGAGACACTACTGCAGAACAGAAACTACTCTCTTTTGGGCTTGACCTCAGTACAAGAAATGCAAATTTTCTGAAATATTGATTGAAAAAAAATCCAAAACAGCTCAAGCACTCTTTGGAGAGAGAATGTATGTAGCTTAACTAGTACAGGTAAACAAAGAGAAGATGTAAATGCTAGGGCAATCATTTTCGGAGGACTCAGAAGCTGCTTTAAATGCAGTGTGCAGAAGCAGGGAGCCCCGAGCAGCCCGTCAGGGGAGATGTAAATCACGCAGCTGCAGCAAGCGCTGGATCCGCTGGTGGCTCTCAACAAAACCGCCACAGTGTTTAGCAAGTGACATTTTGTCCAGATCCCTCTTTTATACACAAAATACAAATTATGCAATATCACAGCTTTACCACTGAACTACTAAGCCTTGGACACAGTAATTTAAAACTGATTTACTTTTAAATAACCCATAAATTGAATTGAGGGCTAAGAAAATTGGAGAAAAAGCACGGAGAGCAGTTGGAGCTCAGCCTGTCTGTACAGATCTTTGAGAGGGAGACACACTCAAATCCAACTTTCATTAGGTGGATATGTGCCAGGAGAAGTGACCCACTATGCTATTTAACTTAAGAGTCTTTTTCCTTCTTTGACTTTAGGAGTAAAAGTTCTTATGAATGAACTGACAATAGTGTTGTAATACACACTAATATATTACACATGGAGGTTATGACCCAGTTTTCATGTGCTTCCTGTTCTTAACTTTGAAGACCAAGTTTTTGAATGCTTATATTTATACGCAAGTCACCAAATTCCTCTTCAGAGGCTACAGACAGTGAGCTGCCCCTTAAAATGGGATTTACTACCCTTCCCTTCTGAGCCTCACAATGGGCTGAGTATCCTGATTTGAAAGCTGACTGAATCTCCCATTTTCAGAAGGATACAGACAAAATTAGCTGTCAAGCTTTCTAGGTTTCTCTCCATCTCACCAGATGCCATGGTTTTTGCCTATAGCAAAGCATCATATCTCTCTTCAGCATTAATCCAACAAAACTTCTGAACTACTAGACTTTTTATGACAGGACAGTAATTCTAGAACATTTAGGAAAAAAAACAAGCACATATATTCAAGGGCAGAAATTCACTGAAATATAATTCACGACTTTGATTCCTTTCCTGAAGGAAGCCAGGCTGCTCATCCATAGCAATTCTGCCATTAAGTTAAAAAACTTTAAAAAGCTGCTTGTCATAGTTGTAACAGATATGCTGTAGAAATCAAGAATCTGCCTTTGAGATTAAAATCCTCCCCAGTTCAGATTTAAATAGAATTAGGCAATTCAGATTAAAGAACCACTAAATTAATACCAAAATATGCAGATAAAACTCTTAAGTTTATGAATTCTCCTTCTGCCATGATACCATTTCTGACACAGAGCTATTTTCTAATACTTCATTACACTGTATATCAGAGCCGTACTGTGTATCAGCATTTCAAAAAAGAACATAAAAGCTAAAATGATTGTTTTTTTAAAAATGGACAGATCATCCTCCTGATAGGAAATTATTTACTTGTAGTAATAATTCAAGTTCAATGGTACAAATAAATTCACAGAAATTACCAAAAAGATACTATTATAAAATTTGCATCTATATGGAAAGAGTTAGCCATGTTATTTATAGAGTAAATACTGAAATTAAAAATGGTTGCTAAGAGACTATACTCTTAGGGTTTATTTTCTGATCTGTGAGGATATTGCAGGGCTACTGAGACCGTAAACTTTAGTTCATCTCCATATCAAGAATGTGTTTTCCCAGTCCTAAAAAGCCCCCAGATATAGTAACTCTTGAATACATATAGGCTAGTTTCCCATACAATTAAAATAAAGTTCAGTTTACTGGAGGAAAGCAGAGGATTTCTTTTGGTTTGTATGCATGCTTAGTATATCTTCTGAGGAGAAAAAACACACATGTATGTAAAAAGAATAAGAATAATTAAAAAAAGAAAAATAAATTACAGTTTGAAATAAATAATTCTGAGAAATCAAGAATTTGAAAACTGTAATAATTCAAACCAAGTTCACAGCAATTCTTCTGTGACAGAAAAATTATGCACCAGGAGTTAGTTCCTTTAGGATACAATCCTAACCTTGGTTTAATTTGCTTTTATTCTTTCACAGAGACATTGTAAGAATTCAAAATGAGAAAACACAGAAACTGTTTTAAAAGTTCAGAGCTTTTTATTACTTGACTCTACCAGAAACATCTTGTCAAGTATCTGCACTTTGTTCAATGAATCTGACTTGGGCTGGTTTTGTTCATGCCACTTAGCTTTAAATGAAATCTTAATTTCTCCCTCTAATGTAATAGTACGGGCCCAAAGGAACACATTAAATCTTCTATTACTGCCTCCTGGCAAAGAACTAGCAAATGAAACTAATTTTGCAAGTATAGCCCATTTTACACATGCTGTTAGCTGAGCAGAAATACCAAAATTTGCTTAAGACTTGCATAGAGGGTTAAGAAAGGTAAATCCAAATGTTTTCCCTACACTTTCATGTGTTAACATCCTCCACCTATTTTAGCTCAGATCAGGACTAAAGCAGAACAATTTGTAATGAATTTCTAAATTTCAAGCCCAAAAGAGGATACTGAAGGAGAAACAGTTTCCTGATCCCCAATTTTTAAGGAAATACAGTATCAAATTTCCTCTCATCTCCTTTATCCTCATCTGGTGACTCATTCTGGGCAGATGTTTCTGAATAAGGAACACTGAGTATGGCTCAAGGGCTGGATACTCTGAGGTTAATAAAAGTAGTCATTTAATCATTCCTGACATTGAGGACTGCATGCGTTTCTCTGAAGTACCATCAGTCACTGCTATTCTATGGTGTGCGAGACAAATCCACAGTACAGATTCAAGTCACACTTTAGGCACTCTACTCTTGATCGAGTAGACCTCTTTTCAGCCCCTGTTTTCTTTAACTGCAATGTCAGTCCTTTTCTTAGCTATACTGTTCAGTAAATGCTATAGATACACAGTGCTGTAAAAAGTTACTGATCTGGTGCATTTGGGACCATATACTATTTAAATATATTTCTAGCAATTCTCTAACATCAAATAGTTATGGATATTTAGTACTGAGACCTACAGCCAAACTTGTCAAATGTCACTTACACAGGAAAGTACAATTATCCACCTTGCTATCCTGTAACATGCTTAGATGCTCTAACTCAGTAACTTAAAATGGTCTCTCCATTTTCCTGAAATGTGAACGGCTGCCATATTAGGTATGCCATAACAACATATAACCTACTCTGATTTAAACTAAAGACTAGGCTATGAAGGGTAAATGTAGAAATGACATTAGCACTCTGGAGTATTACAGCTTTTACAAGATTACAATTGCTGACAATGTTACTGTACACAGAAAGGATTTTTTTGCCATTATCAAGTCATAGTAAACATGGTATTTTACTGGAAAAAGGGGTGTATGTGTATGATTTATGCTCAGTTGTCAAGAGACTTGGAAAATCCTGTTAATGTAAGAATTCCCCTAGGCTAGTCATGATTCTGTGGAAAACCTGCTACTAGCTGTGAACAGTCAGCTTTAGAAACCTGCTCTAAAATTAATGTCACGCAATATACAGAATCAAAACTTTCTTAGCTTAATTTTGCTATTAGTGAAATTTCAACATTGGTAACTAAAGACAACCTGAAGACCATGTTTCTAGCTTGACACTTCATTATTACTGAGACACACAACTATTATACCTAGACATCCAGAACTGAAACAGCTTTCTGTACTTTAAAATTGGATCTCACAAGCAATCTCAAGTTATTTTTCATGATAGGATGTTGCTCTACTTTCTAGGTCTTAACCATAAAGTCTAGAATAGCCTAAAACTGTTTGGGGTTAGAAGACCTTTAATAGTTCTACCTGTAACCAACAGATACCCATGAAGGCAAAAAAGCTTCATGGCATTTACATATTAGATGTCAATGTTCCCGTAGTCATCACAAAGCCAATACATCATTTAAAACCCATACAAAATCTATGTTACAGGCATGAACCACACCCATTTGACTTTTGGTAGTATTTGTTTTCTCAGTGCTAACCAATATTTATAGTACCCTAAAATGAGCTTGTAGTAAGGCTGGTGTTGGTCTCTTCTCTCAAGTAACATTACCTCTCAAGAGGTAATGGTCTCAATTTGTCTCAACATGGGAGGTTCAGAAAGAGTGGTCAGGCATTGGAATAGGCTGCCCAGGAAAGTGGTGGAGTCACCGTCCCTGAAGGCATTCAAAAAATGAGTAGAAGTGGCACTTCGGGACATGATCTAGTGGTCAGGGAGATGTTGGGACGAAGGTTGAACTTGATGATCCTAGAGGTATTTTCCAACCTAAATGATTCTATGATTCTATACTTAAAGCTATTTAGGAAGAATCCAAGGAGATATATAGCATCCATAAGTGGAGCTATACAACTGCATATTCATACAAAAAGTAAGATGATAACAAACTAAATGCAAAAACCCTACTTGGGACAAATGGTTACATCCCATGGGAATTAGTAGGAAGGTTAAAAAAAAAGGGTAAAGACATATCTCCAAGCATTTACATAATATTACATATTATTATGAACACTAATATATAACGCTACTGAAGTGACACATATTCTTAATGCAAATTCATTGATAACAGTACTGTTCAGTAACCATGAAAATGTTGATCTTAGAAAGCTGCTCAAGGCTATAAAAACAGCAGATACAGAAATGGACCTCTCTCATGATGTTTTGCTCTCTGTTCTTATAATTTTAACCGATTATTTCCATCTCATGTATCAATGGCCTCTGGGTAACAAAATAAGAAATCTTCAAAGCAGGAGTTAACTTACATTCTTCTTCCTTTGGATCAAGTTGTGTAACACTGACAGAAAGGCGATCTACACGTTCTTGTAAGGAGTTGACTCTAAATGAGAAACTGTGTGCTTCATTGAAAAGTTCACCAAATATATCTTCAGCATATTTACCTGAAATTGGAAAAAAAAAATAAATAAAAAAATCAAGCATATCACAAGACAGCCAAGTGAGTTTGCCTTGAAAAATATTTCTATTTTAAGAAAATTACTTGTAACAACCTGTACTTACTGAGCTCATTAAGAATACTTCAGAGAATTAAACAAAAGCTAAATTTTTAATTTGTAATTTATCAGAAATGAAATTATTTAATACATTACAGTACAGATATTCAGCTAGTATAAACTGATTTAGCTATGCTGAAATGAAAAGAACTAGACTGCTTAGTTTATTGGATATGTATAAAGGAATGATTTCCAGCATCTTAAACTGTTTCTGTATGAGCAATAACTAATCTTTCCAAGTGAAATTTATCTCAACATTCCTCAAAATGAAGTTAAGTTTCCAGTCCTACTGTTTAAAAGGTCTTTCAAAAACAGAAGATTAGATATTTACATCTAGGTTAGCTAGAACCGGCCTACTAAAAAATACACACTAAAATAATAAATTCTACTCTGAAGGATCAAAATCCTAGTAATTGACTAATTTATACTGAAATAAAGTAAGAATCTCCTTTGTTCACTTCAATAGGCATCACACATTTAGCTCAAAAGAGCAGAAGATTCAGGTATCATGACAAAAGGGTGAGCAATGAGTTTCTCTTCCACAGACGGAGTACTCCACACCATGCTTTTAATGTCTCCAGGACTCAACTTGGAATAGTCTGACCATGCCACTGAAAAAAACCACAAGACTGCCTAGAAAAATCTGTAGTCATGTTTCTGAAACACCACATGATAGCTTTTAAAGCTTTCTACCATACTGTGTGTGTGTAATTTCTGTGCTGTTTGTGCACTTACGTTGGTTTTGGAAGTATAAATCTCACCAATTTCTAACTACCTGGTTGGCACACAAGTTCTGACAGATACAATAAGAAAGGATAGTTATGACAACTTTGCCTTTTGTGCACAGTACATCTGGATGTATACATAAAAATGAGGACACTTTCAAATAAAGACATGAAAAGGACAAAATTAAATCTCTACAGGTAGTGTGGAAACTTCTTAACCATATGGTTAGCACAAGGCCAGCACATATGATTTATTAAGACTTAGCTAATGGCTACAGAAAACCAGAATGACTATAAACAACATAATGTAAAAGGGATATCAAAAGAAACATACAAATGAAGAAAATAGAAAGGATCATAAATTCTGGCATATTAAACAGAAAACCAAAAACTAGCCTGAGGAACGACTATCAAACTAATACTATTTCTTCAAAGATGTGAGGAGCATGAAAGTCTGCCAGAGAGTCTGTAGAGTCAACTGGTAATGAAGGTATAGAGGCGTACTCAGAGAAGACAGGCAAGCTAAATTAAAACTTTCTTTTGGTATTCCATGAAAGGAATTGGAGAGATCCTCATGCCACAACTCTTCTTTGTGAGAGGCTCAAAGATACCTGAAGTAACTATATAAAAATTACAAAACTAAACCAACAAAATCACCAGTAAAATATTAGTAACAATTTGTAAATCAACTTAATACATGTTGAAAGGTGGCAAGCACAACAGTAAAGTTCAAAATTTTTTTCATGGAACATCTTGAAAGCTACAGGTCTGTAAGCCTGACATCCAAACAAATTAGTATAAATCATTATGAGGAACTGTATTAGCAGACACCTGGATGGCTTGTTGAAGAAACAGCACAGCTTTTGTAAAGTGAAATCTCTTGTAGTGGGTTGACCCTGGCTTAATGCCAGGTGCCCACCAAAGCCACTCTATCATTCCCCCTCCTCAGACGGACAGTTGGGGGAAATACAACAAACGTCTTACGTGTCGACTTCAGGACAGGGAGAGATCACTCAGCAATTACTGTCACAGGCAAAAAAGACTCGACTTTGTGTAATTTAATGTTTTAAAACCAAATCTTAAAACACCTTTCTTCCACTTCTCCCATCTTCCTGGGCTCAAGCTTACTCCTGATTTCTCTACCTCCAAGCAGTGCAGAGGGATGGGGAAGGGGGGTTGTGATCAGTTCAGCACATGTCTCTGCTGATCCTTCCTTCTCACACACTTCTTAAATATGTTATCACAGAGGTGCTACCACTGTTACTGATGGGCTCAGCCTCAGCCAGTGATGATTCCAACGTGGAACTGGCCGGCATGGGCTCTCTTGGACATAGGGGAAGCTTCTAGCAACTTCTCACAAAAGCTACCCCTGTAGACCCCCAGTACGAAAATCTCACCACGCAAATCCAATACATGTCTAACGTGTTTATAAGCACATGGATGGGAAGTTATCACCTAGTTAGATTTCCAAGAGAGTTTTGAAAGGCCCTAATCAAATCTTTTTAGAAATACTTAACAGCTAGGTCATAAAAACGAAAAGAGACAGATAATTCCTGAAAAGGTACAAAACAGGACAGGACTAAATAACTGGTCTTCACAGTTGAGAGGTGAATTTTCACAGGTTTCTCTACTGGAACCTATGCTATTCAAGAGATCTATAAATGACCTGAAAGAGAATGAGATTAAAGTTTCCCAACGATACTAAGTCATGCAAAAGAAACACACTGAGCATTAATCAATACACAGAAATCACAAATGGCTGAAAAAGTTTCCACGCTGAAAGAGTTGGAGGCTGGGAGATTAGTAGGAGTATTGTACAGGTGCTCTTATTCTTGGAGCACCTGCTATTAGCAACAGTGAGAAGCAAGATGCAGCCATTCATAGAACCTTTGTCTTTAAGTATCAGGCCACAGTAAAATAGAGATGGAAAGTTAGTAAAGTCTACATAGCTGGCAACTCACCTAACATAAGACTTTCTAATATATGTCTTGAAACTCTGAAAGGTTTATGTTCTTTAACCTGTATCTGAAGCAAGAGAAATTACTTAAAAATGTGATCCACTAAGAGCGAGATTACTAAATTTTTAATATACATTTACTACAAATTTAGTGTATTTCAGATCATGTCTAATTAAATTGAGTAATATATCTGAATACAACTTGCATAATACTCAAACATGCAAATTAAAATTAAATTGTAAAATTTCATATATAGAATAAGTAATAAATTGCAGGCTCTAGAATCTAACTACCTCCTTTTTAAAGGTGTATTTTAAGGCTACAGTTTGTATTATCTATATCATTTAATCAGATTTACAATTCATCTACCTCATTAATGAGCTCCAATTGCAAATAATCTGTCTCAAAAATCTTTTCATTATGTTGCAGACAGCCACAAACACATTTGCCTGTGCTTATGCACACTAATCCTCAAATGGGAAATACATTAAAAACAACCTGTGGCATTTGAAGTGGTACGCCAACCACAATGTCTCTACCTACATGCTTGTTGGCAGTCTCTTTATTTAGCTTGAAGCATATTTAATTAAATGCTTTGTCAAGCAAAGCAAAACATTTGCTATTAGTGAAACGTACAACTTTCAAAAGAATACTAGGTGTGAATGTATATATATATATATACACACACAATGTTTATAATCCAGTATTTGTTTATGTTGCTGTCTCCGTGTATTCCACATGAATATATCTTCAATTTTGAATGGATTACAAAAGATAAGATTACAAATGATAACACTAATCAGTGTCACAAAAAGTTGAGTAAATTAAAAAATCTTATGAGTAAAAAATTATATAACTAAACAAAACTGATCTCATTCCACTTAATTTATAGGTAATATGTTAGAAGAGTAAGGAATCAAAAGTAATTCCACTATATAGAATGAATACTCCAGAGTACTATTAACACTTCAGAAAATGTATATCATTATGGAACTGGTTGATGAAAAACTCTAGTCTTGTTTCGTACCGTACAAAGAGAATGACAGACAACTATGACAATTAAAATAATGTCTTAGATCTTGATCACAGATGGATACATAATACCAGATTAGAAAGACCAGTGATCCTGTTTGCCTATTAAATTAAATGACAATATAGACTTCTGCAAATAATTATTTCAACATCTCTGAAAAGCTTATTTTACTGTATTTGCAAAGCTTGCTTAATGGACCAGAAACACACCCAGATTTGTCATTTTCAAAAGGCAAGTCATATTCCATCCAATATTACTAGTTGTTCTTCACAGTCTATCATTGTAGTGGGTCTGTCTGAGCTGATTTTCCCCATACAGCCCTCATGCTGCAGTACTGGAAGCCAGAGGGTGTTGATAACACACACCCTTGTTTATGACTATCAGTGCCCGCACAGCACCAAAGGTACGGGGAGGGGGGACAAGATTTGGGAGGGGATACAACCCGGACAGCTGACCCGAGCTGACCAATAGGATATTCCATACCATATGACGTCAGCTCAACTATAAAGGGAGGAGGACNATGGAATTCATTTTTATTAACAGAGGGCAAGGTTTTTTTCTTTTAAATAAGATGATACATTTGGCTGGAAAGCTACCCAGCAGAAAAGGACCTTGGAGTTCTGGTCTATGAGTGGCTGAACATGAGCCAGCAGTGTGCCCAGGTGGCCGAGAATGCCAACAGCATCCTGACTTGTATCAGCAATAGTGTGGCCAACAGGACTAGGGAAGTGATTGTCCCCCTGTACACAGCACTGGTGGGGCTGCATCTTGAATACTGAGGTCAATTTTGAGCCTCTCACTACAAGAAGGACATTGAAGTGCTGGAGCATGTCCAAAGAATGGCAATGAAGCTGGTGGAGGGTCTAAAGAGCAAGTCTTATGAGGAGCAGCTGAGGGAACTGGGGTTGTTTAGCCTGGAGAAAAGGAGGCTCAGGGGAGATCTTATTGCTCTCTGCAACTACCTGAAAAGTTGTTTTGAGGTGGGGGTTGGTCTGTTCTCCCATGTAGCAAGCAATAGGACAAGAGGAAGTTGTGCCGGGGAAGTTTAGATTGGACGTTAGGAAAAATTTCTTCACCAAAAGGGTTGTGAAGCACTGGAACAGGCTGCCCAGGGAAGTGGTGGAGTCACCATCTCCAGAGCTATTTAAAAGACAGGTAGTTGTGGCACTGAGGGACATGGTTTAGAGGTGGCCTGACAATGCTGAGTTAATGGTTGGGCTTGTGGATCTTGAAGGTCCAACTAGAAGGATTCTATGATTCTATAATTATTTAAGAAATGTATTATTCAACTTACTATTCTTTTCACAACTTTTTCTCGTCTCACAACCAACCATTTAGTAAGAAAGGGACACAGGAATGCTGCTCCCTCTGGTGCCAGTCAATGTTCTCCTTTTTTGTGACAGCCAAATGAAATGTCTTGGAAGAAAGATGTTGCAGGCAGGAAGGACAACAATGTGCATGTGTTTGGATAGCCTTTTTTTAACAATTATTTTCCTGACGTTTAAAACGGACGTCTTAGCTGAAAATAGAATAAAAATAATATTGCTCATTGCTTCCTTGTTTTTTTTCAGTTAAAGCCACCAAAACATTTATCATCTACTCCTGTTCATTACCATGGCCGTAAGTGTACAACGGCTTATAAGATCTGACAAAACAATTGATCAGTTTTACAGTTCTCTTTCACTACTTGTTTCTCTAAATTTGCTTTAGCTCCCAATTTCCCCCCATAATTTCTTAAACATTTGTCCAGCATTGGCTTCTGTGTGCAAATTAATAATTGCTAACTATGCAATACACTAATACGAAGGGGTACCAAAGTAGAAGAAATACTAGTTTTGTCTTGTTCTGGGGGACTGAGTATGTATCACATGAACTGAAGTCAACTACAATCACCACATAAAGTTCCAAGCCTTATTTCAGGCTAATTAAAGCATGGCAAAGAGATGTCTTCTAAGCCTTAAATATCATGTTGCACAAATTCCTAAAACCACACTAACACTCTGCAGAATCAGGGCATAAATTAGCAGTCCCCTCAAAATTCCAGTCCTTTAAATTCCCTTGAACTACGGCATTCTCTATGCTGTATCCGTTAGCAAACCTTAAGGAAAGGGCATTTAAATTAATCATTTCACAACACTGGATCTGTTACCATCAGATTCAGTTACAGGCTCTCAGATAAGGACTAGGACACAAGTCCTGAAGTAGGACTTGTGGCTGAAGCCACTTCTTTACTACCCTTTTGCATTTTTAAAGAAAAAGAGTTCCAAACCCTTCAACTGCATCCCTTGAAACAGCATCCTGCAGACCAGTTGTAGCATCAGCAGCTTCCAGGAACCATGGGCTAAATGATAAATTGCTATCTGGATAAATAAATTGAGCACACAAAATGCTTAGTGCCATAAAACAGCATCACTTCAGGAAATTCAAGAGGATGACTGGTAAATCAATGCAAGATGCAATCAAAAGCTGGACAATCAAAATGAGACAATTGTTCAATGTTACCTAAAGTATTAATTTTAATTAGTTTAGCCTTAACTAATCTCTCAAACTTTTGGAGCTTGGGGGGGGGGAAGAGGGGTAGGTTAACATGTACACAAACAACATCTAATCCAACATACTTATAATCGGAATTAAATTATGAAAATATTTAATGTACATGTAATTACATTATTAAATGCAAAGTATAAAGACATATTGAAATAATAAATATGTTGATATATTGAGTTATACAAATCTCAAAATATTAAAGTTTAAAAATATAGTTTGTCAATTTGATTTTTTAAGAAGATGTAGGAATTTGTAAAATATCAGAAAGAATAAGCTAACAATTCAGTCTGTTACCCACCTATACTCTATCTTTCCTTGTTTTCAATTATTTCCCATTCACACATTAAATAATTTTGCCCAGTACATTTTCTAAAAACTAAAAGTATAGAATAAAAGCAGCTGTAAAACCTGTTTCAAGTCCTATTGCACAATCCCTTCCCAATATACTTAAGACTATGCAAAATTACAGTATTCACTACTGAATAGTTCCTTCCTATACAATATAGTGTATATATTAGAAAATATTTCAGGATCATTAGTTAACCACATAAGCTGCTAAAAATATATAACCAGGGTTCCTTTATAAAGTAAAACATGCAAGTTATGCTAAATCTGTTAATACATTTTTCCTCCTCCGTTAATTCTGACACATAATTTAACATATCCATTGCCTGTTGATTCAGCTTCATATCTTCACTATGTTAATTTTATTTAATTGAATGTTTAAGCAAAACCCAAGGTATATCTGAGTTTCATTTGAAACTCTAGGCTTGGTTCTCATCATTTCAATCTCACAGCTCAGTGTCTAGGAGATGGACCAAAAGTTAGGAGACTGAACTCTCCTCCAGGCTTGGAGATAAGAACCTTGGTAGATCCTTGAGAATTTTAGTGGCTATGGCTGAGCGAGCTCTGAAAAATGATGTACTAAATATAGTTCAGTGATGCTAATTAGGAATCTATCATTATGAAGGTGTAAGGGCTGGATTTAAGGATTGTGACAGGAATATCAGAGTACTGAAGAGACAACTTGGTTCCTATAGCTAGCGAAATTGAACCACGCATTTATCAGACAATCTGACCATGGTATCAAAAGTATCAAATATACTCTGCTAAAGGCCATCTCTGGAGCAGGTCTGATGCTTCTTATGGACATTCAAGAAGAAAAAGTCAGCCTTCAAAAATCTACAGTCATGGAAGTC
The DNA here is from genome assembly GCA_013401335.1 of Brachypteracias leptosomus. Taxonomy (NCBI): domain Eukaryota; kingdom Metazoa; phylum Chordata; class Aves; order Coraciiformes; family Brachypteraciidae; genus Brachypteracias; species Brachypteracias leptosomus. The sequence goes on from VYZX01026568.1 coordinate 93,834, forward strand.
CAAGATACTGTTTTTTATCTCCGACTGAGAACACCATAAAGTAAACTGGCTGAGATTATCCATTAGGTATTCAGGAATCTGTGAAAAAGACTCCTGAGACCTTAACTTGATGTTGAAGGCACAAGTCCTAAAGATATCTCACAGGGAAGTCTTGCTCTTCCTTTCCTTTTTTAGTATCACCTGAATTAACTGCACTATGTAGGCAAGGAATTTACACAGATAGGACTTTCTTCTGCTAACAGAAGACATTGTTTTCAAGGACAAATTACTGACCATTTGCTCATCCCTCATTATCATTCGAGGTGGACATGATACAGCATCACACTGCTAACACTGCCACCGCTGGGGAGATAACATCAATAAATTAGAAGTCTTTGAAGGATGGGGGTCTCTGAAAAGTTGAGTAAGCCTTTAGTTTTCAAGTCCATCAGTTCCCTTACCCCATATGCATAAGAACATTTTCTCTAGTGTTCCCTGGCAATCATACTAGTAACGTAGATAAAGGGGCAACTAATAAAGAAAATTCACAGAGAATTCATACTGAATATGCTTGTGAGCACAGTGAGGAGGAGGATTCCCAGGGCAGAACCTGCCACAGGGATTCTGCCAGTTCTGGAATAGTGACTGAAGCTCTAGCTGTAGATCTGCAGAGACCTACCCCCAATCATGCAATATGTGAAGGCCTCACCATGTGCTGAAGATGTTATCCAGACAGGATGAAGAGAGAGGCTGATCTTTGAGCTGAAAAGGCCTGGTTCTAAAGAATAGTTGCAGGCCAAACACCTTGCTCCTATGTACTTCTGGAGAAACACTTGCCACTTATTAAATGTTAACACCTTAAGCCATGGTAAACTGAAGGTTTCCCTGAGGTGAGAAAATGTCTCTCATAAGATAAGCAGTGTTTAAAACCCTCTAGGGGATGGCATGGTAAGACAAAAATAAGGAAGGAAAGGTAAAAACATCTTAGAGGGAAAGAAAAGAGGAAGAAACAACGTGCTCGAAAGCCAGGGTTTCTCTGCTGGAAACTAAGGAATAAGGGGTGAGGAAAAGAAATAACTAACTAGGAGAACATGGTAAAAATAGGAAATAATACAAAGAAACATAGAATGAGGGGAAAAGGCCCCTGAAGGTTCAATGTTAACTGAAAATTGTTTTCACTAATATAAAAGGCACTCCAGCTTAGCAGAGTTATGCAGCATGCTCTTTATACAGAAGTAGAAGGAAAAAAAAAAAAAAAATTTAAAAAAAGGGAAATGACATCTTGCTACGATTGAATAAAAGCTCTCATCTGAATGCCTGCAATATAAATATTCATTAGAGGAACATACTCAAAAGGACAAATGTTCTCCTCCCCAGATGGAGGTATCAGACACCAGGGCCAAGAACAAACCCCATCAATTGGGTTTCTTGTGGGTACTGAGAATCTGTGTACAGGGAACAGATGAATAAAAGGAAAAACAAGATTGGTCAATAGCTGTGAACAAAATGAGGAGGTTACATACACACAAGAGAACTATTTATCTGTCTTCTAACAATGGCACAGCTGCATAATGCTATCAGTTGTGTTTCACATATGCTGGAATGCTATACAGCCTGATATACACCAACACATACATTAGTACTTCAGTACTGCCTGAGCTGGTATCTGCAATACTGCTGAAAAAAATACACAAGCAATTCTCCAAAGCAGATACAGTCAGAAATACAGTGAAGAATGGCTAGGAAACTAAAACAGCTGTTGCTGTTATCCAGAGAGTTTCTGTTGCCACAGTGCTAAGAAAAGCTGCCAGAAGACAGATCCTTTCATGAAATTAGAGAGGACTGGGAATAGACAGGGGGAAAAAAAATTACTTGCTATTTTGTATGTTCTACCAAGACAGACTGATGTGTTTTCATGCTCCAGGGAGAAAGGCAAGGACTATCACTCAAAGCAGAAATAAGTATTTCGTCCTTTCATCTGTACTTCTTTCAAAGGTCAAAAGTATTCTCAAACCGAACAATTAAAAGCAACACATCAAATAAACTATGAAAGGACTGAGAATTGTATGGAGATACATAGCAGGTATTGCTGACATACTGATGTAAAAGCTCTTTTTATTTTATATTAAAACACAGGAAAAAAGAGTTCCTATCTTTTAATAGGTGTTGGTTTTGCATGCATGTTCTACTTACACATAGTATCCAAAATCACAGAATCACAGAATGGTAGGAGTTGGAAGGGACCTCTGGGGATCATCTAGTTCACCATCCCCCCCTCCCCCCAGCTAAAGCAGGGTCACCTGGAGCAGGACCATGTCCAGGCAGGTTTTGAATATCTCCAGGGAAGGCGACTTCTGCAACCTTGCTGGGAAGCCTGTTCCAGTGCTCTATCACACTTGAAATAATTAAGTTTTTTTCTGATGTCCAGATGGAACTTCCTGTGTTTGTGCCCATTTCCCCCCATCCAGTTGCTGGGCAACTCTGAAAAGAGTTGTGCCCCATCCTCTTGGCAGCCACCCTATAAGTATTTACAAGCATTGGTAAGATCATCTCTCAGCCTTCTCTTCTGGATAGACAGCCCCAGGGATCTCAGTCTTTCCTCATAAGAGAGATGCTCCAGTCCCTTAATTATCTTTGTAGCAGGTCAACCTCTAACCTGTACTGGTGCATGGCATTATTCCTCCTTAGGTGCAAGACCCTACACTTGCCTTTGTTCAGCTTCATTAGATTCCTCTCCACCCAACTCTCCAGCCCGTCCAGGTCCTGCTGAATGGCAAGAGAGCCTTCCACTGTGCTGCCATTCCGATGCTCCCTTTGGTTTTGTGTCATCAGCAAACTTGCTGAGGGTACATTCTGTCCCTTCATCCAGGTCATTGATGAACACGCTGAACAAGACTGGACCCAGTACTGACCCCTGGGGAACACTGCTATCTCCAGGCCTTCAACTAGACTCTGGGCTGCTGATCACAACCCTCTTAGTTCTGTCATTCAGCTAGTTCTCAATCCATCTCAAAGATCACAGAAACACAGTCCTGTTCAGGCTGAAAAGACCTCTACAAGTCACCTAGTCCAACACCCTGCTGTCCTGGTTTGAGTTAGAACCAAACCAATTCTGTTCAGTGATCTGCCAGCGGATCCACTTAGATCCAGCTGCTTAACTAATCCAGCTATGTTATTAACATATCCAACAATGGAGATTTAATGATACACATGACAAAACTCTACACTTAACTTTTAAAAATAATATTTTTTGTGCCATTGAAAATGTAGAGGCTCTAATTCCATCACAGCACTCTTTGTCCATATCGTACCAGAACAAAGTTAAGAATGGCTGGCCTTGAAAGTCATAATGGCAGGAGATTAATCCTCTATTTGAGGGCCAGTAACTGAAAAATCTTAGAGGCAGAAATGACTTAAGTGCTAATCAGGTCAAAGACTATTCATTTAAATTTGTGTAACTTTACTGTCAAAAGCAAAAGCAGCTTTAGTATTAAGGAAATGAAACCCTACCAGAACACTCAGTTTCCACTCGCAGAGTGAAGCTTCCTTTACTCTACAACTTGAAGGCTGATTCTCAAACATACACAGAAAACAAAAAGGTGAGGACTGCAGAGAAGCTGGTTGCCAGGGGGATGGCTGCCAAACCATGCCTGCTGGCTGGGACTCACAGGCAACTACTACAATTTATCTGCGTGTCAGAGACCTTGCTGCACACTTAACAGTGACACACCAAGTTGAGATGGCTTATTTGGATTTAAGCACGTGAGAGACAAAACTCCTATGCCAAAACTCCTAAATCTTTTCGAATTTGCATTATCAGCACAAACAGGCAGAAAAGCTAAAAGAATTCTGAACAAAATATTTTCACAGGTACTCATATCATTGTATATGATCTCCGTTTTTATAGAGCAATCCTTAATGTTGCTGAGAAAGAAGGTTTATATTGCAAAACACATTCTGTTTAACTGTAGGAAAAAACAGTGGGTTTTTTGTTGAAAACATGCAGAGTACAACCCAAAAACTTATTTCAGTTGGTAAAAACACTGTCCATAGAAAACCTACAAACACCATGATGCTATTTGGAGGAAAGAACAACAGACTGAAGTAACAGGTCCTGCTCATCAGTGTTCAACTTAAAACAAAATCTGATTTACCTATTCTGGGTTTGCTGTTGAGAATAAACAAGTGCATCTTCCCTCCTCTTTCACCCTCCTTGTCATTTCCAACATTGTGTGCCTTTTTGACCACCACTGAGTTGCAAGTTCACGACAGAAACTCCACTCATGTGAAACCAGCTAATTTAGGCCTCGTCCCTATATGTGCACACTTCACTCAGAACCACGTTCCTTTTACAGAAAAGGAGTTTACATAATTACGGTTACATTCCTTCAAAAATATCTCTCCAACTGCGCTATGCATCAGGCAAGCCATACAACAAATGTGGGAGCATTCAATGGATATTCTTCAATTTTTTTTTTCTCCTTTAATTGAGTTCTTTCTGCTCTAGTATTGCTTCCTCCTGACCTCCTCCTAAGCAGTTATAGAATCATAGAATATTTTGAGTTGGAAGGGACCTTTAAAGGTCATCTGGTCCAATCCCCCTGCAGTGAACAGGGACATCTTTAACTAGATCAGGTTGTTCAGAGCCTGATCCAACCTGACCTTGAATGTTTCCAGGGATTGGGCTTCCGCCACCACACACGATGTCAGGCATAAGCTCTGTATGCCAAGAAAACACAGCAAAGGCAGCCAAATCTCAATAGGTAAATACTGAGATCACAATGTTGAGTTAGAAGTTGTGTTCTTTAAAATTGAAAAAACAAGTAATTTCTTTTTTTCTAAGGCCAAATGAAACTTTCAAAAGAAAATATCAAATGTAAATTTCACACCTAAGAAAGGAAAATCCCCTTGATGGAGTATATAATCAAGTAAGAATTTTTAAAACAAGCAAACTGAAATAAATGAATGCAATATTAGTAAGAGTGACACAAGTGGCTAGTCTGAGAAGGACTTTCGGTAAAACATAGCAAGACCACAGATGGTGATCCTATACTACATCCTAATCTGATATGCTCTTGGTTCACTGTGAAGAATTTAGTTCTTTTTCTTGCTGTTGCAGCAGCTATACTGTTCATACTAATAACGTTCAGATTTATGTGCTGTAAGCATTCCTGTCTCAACTGCATAATTCAGTGTCCTCAATTAAGAGTCTTCAACCGAATAGCAACCTCACAGCTTTGAAAGGCTGCCAAAAGAGAGTCACTATATCGTACACCATCAAACCAATAACTAAATCAATCTAATTAACAAATTAGCCTATATCACCTATGGCCCTAAGATACTGACAGAGCTGAAAGGCTTTTCACATTGTAGATGTATATGCATGCACATTTTAATATTTAATGTGTTGGTAGTCTTACTAACACCCTAGTGGTTATAAAAGCACCTGTAGTAACGGAAATTCAAAATGCTATCATGCTGGTTGATCTGACAAGTTTTTAAAGTTGCTGTAACTTAAAAAAACCACAAACCAACCCAGAAACCAGACTTTTTAGAAAAACTCCTTCAGAATTCTAGAGGTTCAGAAGTATTCTATTCTTTCAAATGCACTGAAAGAAAAAATGGTGACAGAGGGGAGAAGGAGGAAGAAAAATCTTTAGCTGTTTGAAATGCTACATAATAATTATATTTCTGGGTTTATTAGTTTAAAAAGCAACTACTTTTTTTTCCTGACTGACCACAACATGGTTTAAGCTAAGAGAATTAAGCAACTAGTGATATATTTCTCATTATGTCATAGCCCCTACTCAAGAATTGCTCTAAGGTTAGCAGTTACTGACTTCACTAGGTATCTAGTAAGATAAATTTTTTTTGTCATGTTCCACAGGTAAGAGAAATACATGGCTGAACTGTTTTAAGACATGCTGCTGGAAAAATCCCTAGCTTCCTTTCACAGAAGTCCATGTTAGTCATAGCCACAAAAGGAGTACATTCAAGGCTTAACCACAATTTTCTACTGAGAATTTGAAAAGGTATTCCTACTTCAACCATAAGAACTGTGACTGTAAAATATATTAGTTCTAAATACAGCTATTAGGACAATGTACTTACTTAGGCTACTCAGCTGTCTGATTATATTTGCCAAGGAGATATTGGTGACACATTCCAATTCATTCTTGATACCTCGGGGCAAAGCTGTGTGGCACAGGTGCCTTGGGTCTATGTTCCTTTTTACCAGTGGCATTCTGAAATGTATCAGAGGACCAGCAAACCTGTAAAGAAAGAAAAGAAAATACTGTTTTAAGTTTAATTATATCTTAAAATTCCAATTACGTCTAATTTAAATTGACTAATCCTAACAGGATAAAAATACCTCCATAGTACTGATGGAATTCATTGCTTTGTGAGTACACAAATCTTTTCTTCTTTACCCAGCGAAAGACTATTTCATTCTCTCCCTTTAAACCTTTACCTGACTCAGATGCCAGTGAAGTGACAAATAATTTTTTACAGTTCATGTTTTTTTCTTTTCTCCCCTGAAAAAAAAGACAGGAAAATCTTTGCAGTAAAAAAACATTAAAGATTTCCTTTTTGATGGATCACTTCCTTATTCAGGCCATCAAAGTCCAACAACAAATTCCCTTTATTATGAGGTCAAAGTCAAACTACTTGTCTATTTCACTTGAAAGGTAGATAGGAGACATTCATTATGTATCATGTTACTAGCAGGAGTCACTCTTCTAGTCTAAATATCACTTCTAAATCATACCTAATCGAGGTAAGAAAAGAGAAGATGTTTCCCTTCTACCTACACCAGTACTGGCAATCAGTTCAGCTAATCCAAATGCAAAAGTCTCCACAGTAAACTTACAGTGCAAAGTCCTCCACGACTCAGAAATCCTAACCCTCCATGGCCTTCCTAATCCACATATGTTAAATTAGTCAAGAATCTTTACTAGTTCTGCAGACAGTGTAAGAATCATTTTAGGTTGTAAATCCCAAGCTTGTAATTTTCTGCACCCATGGCACTGATTGGAAGGAGTTTCCCAGGGGGCAAGTTATACCTCTCATCTTATTAGTGCTGCTTATTAAGATCTGTCTACTAAAACCTTTCTTCATGAAAAATGGATTCCCTAACACTCTAATATTTCCATCGTGTCACAGAAAACTCTGAACAACCAATGTAAAACTCCCATTTGATATGCAGAAAATGGATACACTTGGTATTGGTATAACTTAGCCTCATTTCCCATTGCAGAAAAGATTACACCTTCTCCAGACAGCAAGGAAGACAAGTTTTCTACAACATAACCTGCAGTCCTCAACCAGACAGCCTGCCACAGCTTCATCTGTCCTCTGTTTAGAAGCTTCACCCCAAAATGTTCCCAGGATGCAGCAAGGGCTTTGTGTTGTGCCACAGAATGCATCTTCCCTACAGTATGTATTTAGCTACTTTTATCCTCACTTGGACAAAACAGAATTTCTAGGTGAGAATAACAGAAGGCCATGGTGGTAGAGCTGAAATTTGCTGACCTCAAATGGCATATGGAATTAAAAGTCAAAGTTGGCTGTAATGGAGTATTTTTCTCTTGGGGATCTCTTAAATTTCTTCTTGACACTTTTCCTGGGAGTATATTCTTCCAGTGAAGCCAGGGCTTGTAGCTGAGGGACCCAGGCAGGATCCTCAAAAGTCTATCTGAGAAACACCTCTGTGTTTGCAGAATCTGATTAGACTTCATTCAACTGCAATTTAACACCATGTCTACTGCCCTTATTTTCTTGAGAGAACAACCAAAAATATTTTATACTTTGGAGGGATAAAAACCAATGAAAATAGTTCTCTAGTCACTGGATTGAAAGATGATACACTTCTCAATATTAACAGTAAAAATTATGAAAGTGTGCATGTGGCAGGGGTAAATTACAAGAACAGATTTTTAATTTTATTTTCTAGGAATATCCCAAATCTTTCTAGTGCCTAAATACCTAAGTACTAAAAAACTAGCTGTTATACACAAGCTAAATGAAATAAAGTGTGCAAATCTGAACACTGTCTCCAATAGAAGCAATGACAAAATGTTTATAATTAAAGTGAGACTTTACACCTGCTGGTACAAGACACAGGTGTAGCATGAAGCAAGGGAGATCAAACAGGAGATAGAACAAGTTGCCCAGGGAGATGGAACAGGCTGTCCAGGAAAGTTGTGGGTGGCTCCATCACTGGATGTGTTCAAGACCAGGCTGGATGGGGCTTTGAGCAACTCGGTCTAGTGAAATACATCCCTGCCCATGGCAGGGGATTGGAATTAGATGATCTTTAAGGTCCCCTCCAACCCAAACCATTTTATGGAACAAGTCCCATCAGCAAAGTTTCTTCTGTCTTAGGGCCGTGCAATTCCTCTCCCCCCAGAGACAAGACCCTGAAGAAACCTTTAACTACAGGTTCATTATCATGGTTCCCCAATAGAAAATAAAGGGACCATTCTGTCGCTGTCAAAGAAACACAACAAATGATATGTGTGCAATGTTCTACAGAAACAATTAAATATTAATTCCAGAGTTAATCCCTTTCTTGATTACTGCTTTAATGATACTGTTGCATAAACAGCACAGTAGGCAAGCCTTTTAAAAAGAGGTCCAAACAAGTATGTGAAGAAATGTTTTCACAGAAAAAAAAAAAAATCTATGTATAAACAAAATTGAAGTAATCCTTATTTCTATCTAATACAGACCTGGGTTATAAAGGTTAAAAAAAAAATAAAGCTATAAATAACAAGCATAAAAGCAGTTCATGGCTAGTGCACTTTTTCTTTTGTTTTATATAATCAAGATGTTAGAAAGTTATGAGATTGTGCTCTCTCTTATTTCACCATTCATTAAAAAGCTTGTCCAATTTATAGCATGTATAGATCATAAAGCTTCAGATGCTCAAGTAACACATTCTTCAGAAACTTGTAATAGCAATGATAATAACAAAAAAATCTTGGAAGTAATTCCAGCCAACTGTTATCAAGATTTTAAGTAACAGCATTTGAGTGTGTACTGCCCTTTACCTATCTGATTTGTTTCTAGGATAGAACACTTAGCTGAAAATACACAACAATGGACCAAACATTTTCTCCAAAAGGCATACAAAGATGCTGCACAAACAGAGATTAAGCCAGAACTCCCTGGCTGGACCCCAAACTCTAACTCTGAACCTGAATAAGAGCCCATTTAAAACAATAGAATTTTTCTTGCTTTGACCTGTATAGATTTTGCAAAAAATCTACTCTTTGACCTTTTCTTCCTCTGCAAAATTCCACAAATACAGATTTCTAATATCTGAATAACACAGTTGTAGCTGCCCTATCCAAATATATAATACAACATGAGAAGGCAGCAGAGAGAACAGTATACATGGTACAAGATATAGTTTTAAAATAAGAATAAACTTGGAAGAGAAACAAACCACAGAAGATATAACTGACACTTCCTAAATTATACACCATTAAACTATTCAAAGCCTGAACCGGAGACTATTTCCCCATTTCCCACAGAAACAAGAACAAGGAGGCAATGAAGGAAAATGTCACTCAAACATGTTTAAAACAAAGGAAAAGGCATTTCACACAATGTTTAATAAGTTGTGGAACACATTGCCACAGGATGCTGTATACAACAAAGTACCTGCCAGTAATTTGTCCACTACAGACCACATATTCTTTGCAGCTTGTTGCAACCACTAGAAGGTTTAGATGATTCCTCCCTTGTTGTATGTAGCAATCCCAGCACAGGGAGTGACAGGTATGCAACAGCAAACAGAAGTTTACTGTACCCAAACAAGTTCTTCGCTCTTATAAAAGGTGATTTCCTAATGCAGTTCTTATCAAGAAAGCTGAAAAATTCTGAAATCACTATATTTGTTATCCAGCTTTAGAGCTGTGAAAGGGGAAAAAACAAAAAGGCATTGTTACAATATAGTATATCCTTTAGATTAAAAGCAAAAAACCACGCAACCCCCACCCCCTGCTCCCAAATCATACGTTACCCAAGCCACTTGGGCATCAAAGGAAAAAATCATTCCTAGATCACAAAATCCTGTTACCATGTTTTTCCCAAGTAAGCCCTGGAAACTGTTCATAATCCCAATGAGGCCAAAGAGAGAAGAAGCTTGTTGGTACATAAGAGGATCCCTAGGCTGAAAGGTTACATGACACCACCTCAAAGGCTTACAGTTCTCCTGTCACACAGGTCTCAGAGCCCTCCCTCCCCCCAGCAGCACTGCTCTCCGAAGGGAAGGGGATCCTCAGAGACAAGTATGTCCTCTTCCCTATTGTCACATAGAAATCTTTGAGACAGTTCTTAAGAAGCGGCACTAGTTTACACATAAATTTAAATGGAAATGCTTTACTCTATAGTGATCTTAAACTGAAACTCCACTTTGACAAAAGATGCTGATCTCTTCTACAGAGCCACTATTGAAAACTCTTCTCCCTCACTTCCAATGCATCCTTTGAAGCACTCTGGATCCACTTGAGAAGCCAACTCTAATCTTTACAATCCCTCTACTACTTCAGAGTTGCACAATGGCTGGCACCACCTCATCCTCCACACATAGCTATGAGTATCGGTACAGAATACAAATACATGTACATAATGACTGCCTAAAACCAATCTATCATGGTAGATGATTTTTTAGGAATTAGGCAAAATGCTCCAATTGCTTTTTCAACTAATTCCTATTAAAAAATTGCAGAACAATGGCACTAATGAAAGTTAATTAACATCTTTTCAGAAGAACAGCCTTAATGAGATTTGACTGCACTTCTTCTCAAAAGGCAAGTTGTTTAGTGTGCTGCACAGCCCTCTTCGGCTCTTAGGGGCCTTACGGGTGACACTCTTCTTATCTCTGTCTCATACTTCTCAAACACTGCTGGTGGCAGCTGAGAAACCTGCTCTGGGAACACCTGCCCCTGTGCCCACAACATGGCCACACCAGCAGCCATGCTGCCCCACGGCTCTGACTGGGACCTTTTCACCCCACTGCTGGTGCCAGGAGAAGGCCCTGGGGAGCACTGGTGTAGGCAACAGCTATCATTTTCCCTTCAACACTCTCCTGTAGAAATATTTCAGAATTGCAAGATGTGTGGAGAAATGTTACAGTACTAGAAGCTTGTGAAAAATCTGAAATGCCAGTTGTCACAGTAATGATTCAGGTTTTCTAGCAAGTACAGTAAAACAAGTAGGAATGAAAGCACAACATTAAGGTGGGGAAAATTATCCTGCCCAACAGCTTAACCCATAATTAATCTATACTTGTTTTTACTTTCAGAAGACAAATGAAATTTTACAATCATGTCTTTTTTAATGAAAGTTTACTTCTGATTGAGTTACATTTCATCTTTACTAAACCTGATGTTATTTTCTTAGCATTAATGAAGGATATTAATCTATAATTTTTATGTAAGAGACCAATAATGCAGCACTGAATGCCTTTGCTTTCATGAAGGTAAATTTAATTCCAACCATTTTTATAGCACCTCTTTATGCCTTAATATTACCATAGTTGTAGTTTTCCTTTAACAACGTACAATAGCAGTGCCTTTCATATGCCTCATTTAATCAATCACGTTCTAGCTGCTGGCAGAACAGACCATAGTCTGAAATACAGCAATCAATTTAACACTTCCCCCACCCACCCTTAGAAACAGAAATAGAATATACAGTAGTTTTTATGTGTGCTTACATAATCGTGTCCTAACTGCATCTACACTATACAGACTTTAGGACAGAATGGAAGTCACTAATAAAGATCCTCAAACTTGTTAATGAACCTGGTAAAATCAGAATTGTATCATTTAACAAAACAAGCTCATTGTCTTGATAAATTTTATTGTAATTATACTACGAGACATCCATGTTATACTAGTTGCCGAAAATCCAGAGGTGAAGATCTTCTAATAACACACCTCTACCATGAAAAGGCAAATGTTCAAAGACTTCATGCAGCTTGTTTCTCTGCAGCTCTTGCTGCAAGATCAAGGCCCAGGCAAAAGCTTGAGAAAAAACAAACACCAACAGTATGGTGTCCTTTAAGAAAGTAGGCCACTACCACCTACTGCTGAGTCAACATAACAATTTTAAAACTCTGAAGGCAATTAACATCCCTTAGGCGATACATCTTGGAACTGACAAGATGACAACTGACATCTTAAATTGACAATTCAACAGAAATGTGTTAAAATTACAGTTTTGTAATCCTTTCTGTTATGAACCATGTCACAGACTGAAAGATCTCCTTGGAAGACTTCCCCCAGTCTTCTGCAACTTGCTCTCAAAAATTTTCCTAACTGCAAGTGACCAGGAAAAGATGACTTTATTGTAACTACAATGCTATGTCAAAGAATATAAATGCAAAATGTTACTAGAAAGTGATATTGACATCACTGCTGTTTAAAAATGAGTATAAAATAAGTAGTTTACATCTTGAGACCTTCTATACTAGATTGTCTATTCAAAAAAGTTGGTCAATGTATTGGTTGGTCCAAATAGTTGGTCAATGTAAGGAGTAATGCCCATAATAGGGAATATAAAGGAAGCTTGTGATTTTTTATTTTTATTAAACCAGAGTCTTTAATAAAATATTTCTCATTTTATTTGTACTCACAAATAAAAAAAAGAAATACTGTTCCTGAAGTAATATCAATAACAGTCTCTCAGATGTTCTGTAAATATTCTGCTGCTAAACTGCAGATAAGACTATGTCAATAGGCCACTGAAGTCTCTATCTCAGTAACATTGTATAGGAAAGTATTTGATTTGCAAGATAATAATGAACAGATAGTAAAAATCCAATCTAACTCACAAAATTATAAAATATATTTTGAATGTATTTGTAATTTATTCTGTATTTAGTATTGGCTGACTTCTGTATTGTTTTAATCGTCTGTGACAATTATTATTTTCTTCCTGCAGAACAATCTGTAACCATCTCAGTACATCTGTCACGTCAGATAAGCAGAAAACGGACAATGCAGTCACAAAACTGGGTAGGACTTGAGCTCTATTCAATCTCTAAGATATAATTACAGGCAATGCTAAAAAAATTATTTTTTAGCTACTACTATTCAGCCAATTTTCTCCCAGATGTGTATCATAAGACTACAATCTCTCCCCCACGCATGCATGCACACCTGACTATCATGAAATAGCTACTGTCACTGAGATGACTCCAGTGGTGGCAGCAACAATTCTCAGCATGGATAACACTGCAAAATATGACCCCCTAGTATCAATGCAGCAGGTGCAACTTCTTTACTAGAAACAGCAGCAATATTTCAGGGGAAAAAGCTGAGATACCAATCCATAACTACAGGAGCTACCTCAAGTTTTAGAATGGCAATAGCATATTTTCAAGCGAGTGAAACACTGCAATCCAGATTGAGTCAATGAACTGAATGAGTAACAAAACAGCATCATAGCATGCAGCAACCACTTTCTCCTGAGCGAGTCCAGCCCTCAGGGATTCCATACTACTTTCAATTCCATTGGGGAAGATCTTTTAAAGTTCGACTCTGGCTGCAACGCACAGTATGGCTTTGGGCTCCCTCGGGGTCCTTACACCCTTGTCTGAAATTCCTCCCACCTGTGTTTTGTTTGTGCTGTCACTGGCCTCTCTTGTCCCAGTACGCAGATGACAGAGGCTGTCGCCATCATTTACACAGTCCTCTCCTCCCCTCAAGCCCTAATGAAAGATTTTCGCTCCGATCATACATACAGAACAAAAACTAAGGTATCATAAATAAACGGAGAGAATATTCAGCTCCATATTGGTTTCTTTTTCCCAATAGAGGTGCAAAAAATAATAAGGTTAAATAAACAGCAAGCAGATTTTGCCAATCTCGTTTCTTTTCTCAAGCAGAATTCCTATTACTGAAGTAGAATTAAAACACAATAATCCAGAGCACAGCAGCTTACAAACTGTGGCTTTTTAGATAGTTTCTTTCTACATGGCCAAGCTCAGTTTGATTTCATATAGGTGAAGTAGTTTCCTTTGTTTTCACCTCTGATTTTCGGGAATATAAGCAAGTACCTACTGATTTGTCAATTTGTTAAGCATCAATTCTTTTAACCATGCTGCTTCCTTCGTTTCCTCCCACAACCAATAGCCTCTATCTCACTATGGTGTCTTTTAAATGTATGTGGTTTATATCAAATTTATAGATATATATGATTGATATCAAATCTACAGGAAAAAACCCAAAAAAAACAGCCGCCATAGCTGCAGTGATTTGATATGTCTTTCTAGTAACTGTAAAAACATTTCTGTTTGTTTTGATAAAGAAACTATTTAAACCAAACTGCTTTAGCAAAAGAAAAAAAATCAGGATCAACACAACCTACCCTAACAGTAGGACACTGAGGATAATAAGGCACTAAGCCAGTTGCATTTCTGGCTCATAGACAAAATTCAACGAACATAGACATGACATTGCTTAGCATGTCTACAACAGGAAACATTTAGACTTCACATTAAGAAAAACAGTACAAAACAGTAAACAACTAGAAACTGAACAGAATGTAACCGTGTTGTTCAAATCCAAACCCAAATCTTAAAGGCACAAAATACTAATCACCAATTCTTTTACTTCCAATATTGAAGCTACAGTATCAAACTACAGTGAAGACTTAGAAAGCCAAACTTGTGAATAGTTCACAGAAAATATGAGAATCACTGTCCTCAAACAGCCACAAGCTCTAACAATACTATAAAAAAAAAAGATTAGTGAAATTCATGTGTGTCTATATATTAATGGAGAAATATTTAAATAATGTGGAGCCACATCGCACTTTACTGTTTGGGTATTAATCAAGAAAAAAAAAAAAATAGTGACTTCTTGCACTTGCATTTCTGTTACACTTTCTGAAGTTAATTTTAAAAATATAAAACACATGCACAATGTATTTACATTATATACATGCCCACACACATACCGCTACCTCTAAATAAAAATCTTTTAAATTATTACATGTGAGGTTTGAAAAAAGAGCTGCAAAATTTCTTATCATCATTACTAAATATTATTCAAATTACCCTGTACTCATTAATTTTCTCCTAGTGAGCTCCTGTCAGGTCATTTGATTAAAAACAATTTTGGAAGTATCCTGGGTTCTAATTTAGGTACAGCCAAGAATGCTCAAATTAATTTTTGATTACAAGTTTTCCTCTGTTCCCTTAAGGCTAAAAATGTATTAATGCATAACATACTATGTGATTTAAAATTGCTTTTCAAGACCTGTGTTTTATCTGATGACATTTTTTCTCTCAGTATTAATCTAGTCTGCCTGTTAACAGTTTCTATGTACGGTGTATAACACAAAAGCCCTATGATGGATTGCAACAAAAGCTCTTTATTATAGTCTTGACGGAGACAGATAACTAATCCAGTGTTAATTTAAAATCAGAACCTTAGTACCAGAACTAAGGGTAGAGCTTCTGTGGTTTTAGTGTTTCTATCATAACATACTACCTTTGAAAATTTTCTGCAACTTTTCTTGAAAATGTATACTCTATATATTAACAGTTACCTTTGTTATGTAGTGCATTGCCAATTCAGGATAAGACCTATTAAAAGCACACAACAATTTCATAACTTAATTTTATAAAATTTACCAAACACATATAAAATGAATGCCAGTATAAGTCTATGGCATGGATATAACAACCTGCTTTTGAATGGACAATATTTTGTGGCAGTAAATTATAAATATTTAAAGAAATGGTACCTGAACTTCCTGGCTGCTAAGAAAAGCTGGTAGATACAGGGAAGAGAAGGTGATCCACCCTGGCTACAGCACTGGGCTGCTCTGTTCCCCATCAGTGGTGCGTGCCAACTTCCAGAACTGCCCACGCCGAGGCAGCCCCAGGGCTGTGGCACAGTCAGTACCAACACCTCTCAGGCGCCCGCTTCCAAACGGGCTGGCCCTCACACAGAGCCATTAGAATGCAACACACGGCACCCTGCCTTAACAACAGAGCTGTCCTTACAAAGGCAACGCAGAAGCGCTCACCCCCAGTGACCAAAGCCTGCCCTTTTTCCCCAGACACAAGTGGAGAAGCCCCTAAAGGCACAGCGATTAAGAAATAATTATTCCTTTGGTACCAAGGAACAACTGCTAAATATTAAATTATGACATGCCAAAAACAGAAGAAATGAATGGCTGTACAAGGGTGAAGAAAGGAAGGAAGGGGACTACAACAGTCTGGGCTTTTCACTGTGTTGACCATACTGCTAAATCCAAGAAGGAAACTGGATGCTAATGAAATAATAATGTCAGGAATCTACAGGAGAAAAAAGATCAACGTACAGAGAGCTGTGACGAAGAAACCTCACACAATCCAGGAGCTACATACACAGTTCCCGTGATACACACTACAGTAACTAGTACTCACATACTAAACCAAGTAACAGGTGTCAGCAATGACTATCAGAAGCTTTTCGCACCTCAAAACATTGCTAGAGAATCAAAAAAGTGGTGTTAGCGCTGTAGGAGCCAGAGAGAAGCCATGTATTTAAAAATGAAATTTTTGCCGCAGTTATGCTATGATACTAATGCCTAAATGCATTTTATGCTAGGATACCAAAACTGTGAATGGTAAGATGATTGCTTTTGATGTTCTTTATCACAGTTTTAAAGGAAGAATTAAGAAACACCAGCTCTCAAGTGGGATGTACAGATGTTTAATAATCACCTGATTATTACTAGCTGAGCTTCTTTGTAGATGAATTTTTCCCTGTTGCGAACTATACAATTCCTCAGAAGAGGATTTGTTGAAAAAAATGTGAATGTGCATAAACAACACTTTGCCCTGACATTTATGCTACTTAACATGTTTGAACAGACGTGCTGTGGGGAAAAGGTATTAACATTAACAGAGCAGTTGTTTACTTTTGAACAGAAATGCTATTAAATACCGAACAGTCCAGAAACACTGAAAATTTATACTACTGAAAGCTAGAAACTGATAATTTCATCCTTCACTCAATATAATGTCCAAACTCCCCACTGAAGTGAATAACAGATGTGCCAAGTAAAGACTGGAGGACTCAGAAGTGCATAATTCCTAACCAGTGCAGTGCTATTTGGAACAAAAATTTTTCCAGTGTTTTTCCCATTCAATTTTCATAATTTTCCAGTAATTTCTTGAGTAAACTCTTCTACAGTCAACTACATCTCATACACAGGAAAATGTGTCAATTCTCCCTATTTCCCTCTCCATTTTGTTCCCCTATACTCTCAGATTACATACATTAGTTCTTATTTATTGCTTACCCTCAGGTACTTACAGATGTTATACCCTTTTTTTGTTAGGAATTCTACCAAGTTATACATTTATCTTCTTATGTAGCAGGAAAAAAAATAAAAGTGTCATTAATTCCAGCAATACTTATTACTCTTACTCAAGTACCATCTATTTATCAGCATTATTTGAGCAATGTGGTATCCAAGATTGAGAACAGCATTCTGGATGAGTTTGGGTTACATAAGCATACCTAAACAAGTCTAAACATCTGGATAGGGTTTATCTGGCAGTATGCGCTTGCAGCCCAGACCAACCAAATCTTGGGCTGAATCAAGAGAAGCATGGCCAGCAGGTTGAGGGAGGTGATTCTCCTCCTCTACTCCATTCTCCTGAGACACTATCTGGGGTACTGTGTCCAGTTCTGGAGTCCCCAGTATATGAAAGACATGGACTTGCTTGCTTGCATGGGTCCAGAGGAGGACCATGAAAATGGACAGAGGGTTGGAATACCACTCCTGTGAGGAAAGGCTGAGAGAGTTGAGGCTGTTCAGCCTGGAGAAGAGAAGGCTCCAGGGAGACCTTATTGTGATGTCTCAATGTGTAAAGATGGAGGACTTCATAAGAAAGATGGAGGACGACCAGGATCTATAGCGACAGGAAAAGGAACAATAGTTTTAAACTGAAAGAGGGTACATTTAGATTGGACATATGGAAGAAATTCTTTATTATGAGAGTGGTGAGACACTGGAGCAGGTTGCTCAGAGAGGCTGTTGATGCCTCCTCCCCAAAAACATTCAAGGTCAAGTTAGATGGGGCTCTGAGCGACTTGGTCTAGTGGAAGATGACCCTGCTTATGGCAGGGGGGTTGGAATAGGTGATCTTTAGAGGTCCCCTCCAACCCAACCCATTCTATGTTTCTCTGAATTTATTCAGTTATACCATTATTTGTTGCTATCACCTACTATAAATTCACACCTTCATAAACTCAATTTCGCAAGTCAGGTTGGGGTTTTTTCTGATTAAGTTTCTAGTTTAGATGTCCTTTGAAGGTTGAAGTCTGAGGTCCAGAATCTCAAACCCTTGGTCCTTTAAGTAGCTATTCTGAAGTTAAATGAGATTCTTTGCAAGACCACATTTAGAACTTGCAATAGGAAGGTATTTTTACTAGCCTAACTTATATATGAGTTCCAAAGAATAAATAAACTTATACAGAAAATCAAAGAAACTACTCATGCCAATATTTATTAAGAATTACCTCTCTGTTATAACGTTCTGATGAAAGATAAATAAGGCTGCATCCCTTGGCCTATAAAAGAATCACTATGCATTCAGCAAATTTATGTAGCAAGTGGGGATTACCCGCATGAAAGTTTTAAAACTTGTTATATTTTAATAAATTAATTCTAAAATTTCATCATTTCCACAAGCACTAATTTAAACACCTTAAAATATATCATAAGGAAAAACTTATTTTTCAGACAAAATTAGATTTCCTTGTGATCTCATAAACATTTAAAGACCTCATATTTACAGGGTTTTTTTTCCTAACTTTAAATACTAAAATTAATTCTAGCCAGCATTTACTTTCACTGTCCATGTCTGAGTTTGAGAAATATTCTTGCCAGGAAAGGAATAAATACTGCAGAGAAAACTTTTTTTTTTGTGAACACTGGAACTAATTAAAGCTAGTCCTCCCAAGGCTTTTGTGTCATGGTTGATTGTGAGCTTTAACTAAAGGTGTTCCCATAATTGGGATATCTGTAAGATGCCTTCCCTCTCTGGTTTCCTGTATCTATTTACATGTAAACTAACACTTGTACCCTTTCCATTGCCTGTAACATTTGCAAAGACATAAATTTTCATAATACATGCAAGAGTTTAACAGTGTTTCAAATATCTGTTCCTCCATGAAACTTGTCCCAAATCAGACAGCAGTTTAGAAATTATTGGGATGAAACAGGAACCGTAGACAAATAAAAATGATTGTGTTCACCTTCTCTTTACCCCCAGCTTTGGAAACTTGATTTTTAAAATAGCTTGGTTTTGTGCTATGCTTCAAACAACAATCATTTAAAGTTATGAGCTCAAAGAACTGGAGGCTCAAACATGAAATAAGAACATTTTGAAATTCACACACTGTTGTAGTTTCTGATTTGGGCTTGCAAATACAAAATCTATGGGAATGAAAACTACAGTCACTACTGGAGATGCCACCTCAATTTCAAGCAGAGACAAACTAGTCACATTTGGAGGCTTTGTGAATGAACTTATCTTCACAGTGCCAGAAAACTGTTTTCCGTTGTATATTCCTCTTACATCAGACTTCTTAATAAAGAGACGATAAAGGTACACCTACAAGACTTAGGACAGCAACATCATTAAACCACTATGACCAAAAAAAATTCATGTACATATTTATCAGGAAAAATAAGGTGCTTTCAGCCTTCTGAGTCTCAGGGAAACCATTCATGGCCCTCAGGACCATTACATGTGACAATCTTAACATCTTCTGTGATAAGGGAAACACTGAGTAAACAGATCTCTGGTAGCTCCTTTGAGGGAGTCAAGGGACTACAGACCCAAAAATGAAAAGAAAAGAAACTGAATCTGTTTATTCTCTATGATAGAGCAAAAAGATTAGCCCAGCCAGCCAAGAGGAAAGGCAGACCTAGTAAGTGAGATAATAAACTTGGCTCCTTCTCTCTAAACAAGTATTTATAATTAGCAAAGGGTAGATAGCGATTGAATAGGGATGGAGAAATGAGATTATCTTTAGCCATCTCTACAGGGAGCTCTGAAAAGACAGCTTGGAATTCTTAGACTTTGAACTAATACATATAATTATCAAGTAATAAAGAAACCTGTTTGCCTCAGAGGTATATGACGTAAGAAGCAAGTAACTCCATAATTTCAGTAATTCCTTCTGCATTTAAGATATATTAACTGCAGATACTCAAGAGAATTTAGGACACAGTATTGGAATAAAACTGTATAAAATTCTAACTATCAAATATTGGTGCTGTCATCTAACTGTTTGTTTCAAGCATAGAAAAGGGGAAGAAATGGGCATTGCTGGGAAGACAGCAACACTGTCACCTCAGCAGTCTCTGAGGGCAGCAGTGGGAAATCGCTATACCCTGCTAAACATCTGCATTTCCACAGAAATCACAGGTGCCTATGAAGAGCAATCCAGTCTATTTACATTTTATTTTTTTTTTCTGCTTGTGGTGGGTTTACCTT